>PVIU01008379.1:0-83719 GCA_004026605.1 Ondatra zibethicus
TCGGCTCCGTGGGACAAAGGAGGCCCCCTAGCAGGGGACTCGCCCTTCCCCCAAGGCCTCAGCCCGGGTGGGCCGAGCTCAGGTGCAGCCGGGACAGGGTCCAGATGAATCCGCGGAAGCTGGTTGGGCGAGGATCCCGGTCCCAAAAGCAGGCCTACTGAGGGTTGCCAGCTCCTCTCTGCTCGGCTCCGTGGGACCTTATTTTCTTTTAAACTATAACTCAGTATCCCTTTTTTACTTACTGACATTTTTTTAGATTTCAGGCATTGTATTACTTATTATGAATATGTCTGACTTCTTTTTAGTTATGTTGACTCCCAGACAATTTCATACATAGACATAATGCATTATGCTTTTCATTCCCCCATCTCCTCTTATCTCTTCCTACCCTGCTAACCTGACCTAACCTCCCTGCATGTTATTTTCCCAGGTTCTTGACATTCAGTTTTGTTTTGTGATCCACTGAGTTTACCTGGCACTGTCTGTGCAAAGGCTGGATATGAACTCTCCATTGGAACCTGGTGGAGTCAGCAGTGAGTACACAACTAATGGCGATGACTCTGCCTTTGTAAGGTGAGTACAGGTAGCCCTCCAATGGGGATACCATGAGCACTCAAGTGTGGTTTATTGTCGGGACCTTATTCTTTTGCTGCCATGGGTCTCTGCAGTTGCCAACAGTTCGCTGGGAAAAGGAGGCTTCTCTTTTTAAGGCTAACCATTGACCATGAGCTTAGCTGCATCTAGTTAGAAAGCAGTACAACTATGTCAGTGTAGAGAAACAAAGAATTAAGTTCCTTCGCAAGAACCCCGACCTCTCCCACAGTCACCTTTGGAGTTGGTTTACAGTATCACTTTAGTATCCTTTATTTTGACAGTAAAGTGTTCCTGCGAAAAGAAGATAGCTAGTATTAGTTTGTGATATCTCTGTCACAATTTGATCTTTATATTTTGATTTGTTCTCTCTTACGAAAGATTTATCAAGTCATTTCCCAGTCTCACATTTTTCATTAGGAGTATTGAAAAATATTACTATTCTTTCAAATATTAAAAATTAACTGTATCCACTCAAATGACTAAAATAATTTAGATGACACACCTAAGTTATTATATATGTGCAACACATGAAAGTTTGTCGTTGTATACCAAACAAAATCTGCATCAACAGTTTGTAGAAGAGATTGGTAAACTTTTCTGTAAAGAGAAAGCCAGACAATAGACAAGTTAGATTTTTATGACCATTCTGTCTATGTTGTAATTATTCAACTCTGATGTTGAAGAATGAAAACACCCAGAGTCCGTATGTAAACAAATGAGTATGGCAATGCTCTAGTAAAATATTTTCTTCTTGAAAATAATTGGCCTGCTCTACAGGATGAAGTTGGTCTACAGAATGAGTTCCAGGAGAGCCAGAGCTGTTACACACAGAAACCCTGTCTTGAAAAACGAAAAGAAACAAACAAAAAGTTGTAGTTATAATACAATTGCATTTTCCTTTTTATTTCCTCCCTTTAGATGCTTCCCTGTACTCTTCCCCTCTCTCCTTCAAAGTTAAAACCTTCTTTGTTATTGTTATTGCACAAATATATGTGTGTAGGTATATATGTACATAAATATAACCTATTCAGTCTATATAATGATTCTCATGTGTATCTTTTCAGAACTGATGGTTTAACACTAGGCAACCAGTGGTGTTGTTCTACCCTGTTCTACCCTGCCATTCTCACTGTCCCCCACAGCGTCTGATAGCCGTCCTCCAACTTATTTCTATGAGATCCTAGCAGATCCTGCCTGCTACCTTTAAAGTTTCCTGTGTTCTTTTGAATCTCAATCCAATCGAATATTTCAGTTCCATAACACACTAATATTTTGTTTCAGTGTGTTAAAATGTATCATATATAACATGCATTTGTAACAATTGAATGCCTACTAGTACAAAATATTATATATGCAGTATATATGGTGACTCTTCATAATTGTCTTTCTCTACTTTATTAATCCTCCTATAGATAAGTGCTCTTTTTTTATTGTGTAACCATTCTTTTATATAGCTTTATACTTATACTCATATGTAAAAGAAACCTCATTCCTAGAAAAGAGAGTTTTATTTTATTATTTGCTGTGGTCTGAATATTTTGTCTTTCCAAACTTTATGTGTTGAAATATTAACTCCCAAAGTATTAATCCTAAAACATGGAAGTCTTGGGAGGTATTTAGTGTTATTTCTTTCCGTATCTCTCCCCTTCCTCCCCATACGGGGCTATAAGGACAAAGGGAAGTCAGTGATCTGTCTTCTGGAAGAGGAACCTCACCATTCCTGTGCATGCCGGAGGTCTGATCTTGGACTTCTAGCCTTCTGAATTGATAGAAATAGATGTTTATTGTTTAATTCACCTAGTTTGCAGTGATTTGCAATAGAATTTTATGCCACTTAATAGTACTATAGACTTCATGTGTGTATGTAGCTATGCAAATGACACACGGATTTCATGTATATAACCATTCGTCATTGCCTTTTTACCTTCTATGCACGGTTGTACAGTGGTTCTCAACTGTAGATCACAATCACATTTGGGGTTGCATATCAGATACCCTGCGTATCATATATTTGCATTATGGTTCATAACAGCAGCAAAATTACAGCTATAAAATAGCAAGGAGATAATTTTATGGTTAGATGGTTGTGAGTCATCACAAATTGAGGAACTATATTAAAGCATTGCAACATTAGAAAGGCTGAGAACCACTGGTTTAAGAGATATCTATATAGGTTTATGAGATATGTATTGACTTATATTTGTCCATAGTATTGAAACATATGCACATATGACCATATATTTATAGTTGCTTCCACCCATGCTTATTTATGTCACTCATACTTCTTTTCCATTTTCACTTATAAATATTTTTGCTAAGCATATTTTTATGCACACCTTTTGCATGTTGTAATGGCTTATATAGGCTGTATATATTAATATATGTATATACATTAGACCTATCAATAGCTATACCAGCAAATATGTAAATAGACAAAAATAAATTGGTAAATAATTCTTTTCTCATTATTTTGCTAAATAAACCTCAAATTGGCTGTAGTGACTTGTATGGTAATAGTAAGATTTGAGAAATGCAAACATTATTCTTGTATTTTCTTCTGTCAGTCTTTTAATAACTTCCACAGTCTATTGGGCACAAAATGCTATTTTATAGCAGTTTTACTTTTCATTTATTTTATAAGTAGTTATAATTCTTAATATAGCTGTTGAAACTTCCTCAAGTAAAGTTCACATTCTGAGGATTTTCTCTATCTATCATGAATTTTTTTATTGAATTCTGTCTTCTTCTTATAGATTTGAAATATTATTTACATATTTACAAATGCATTGATCTTTGTTCTACTTGGAAAAAAAATCTTTTCCAGTGAGAATGAGTGACCAGACTTTTACTGATGTGGGATTCCCCTCTGTATGCTGCGATTACCATTGATTAATAAAGCAACTGTTTTGGACCTATAACAGAGCAAAACAGGGGTAGGCGGGGAAAACTAATCTGAATGCTGGGAGGAAGAAGGTGGAGTCAGTGAGATGCCATGAAGCCACCAGAGGAGAAAGATGCAAGCTGCCAGTTGAAACCTTGCCGGTAGGCCATGAGCCTCTTGATAAAATACAAAATAATGGAAATGGGTTAATTTAAGAGATAAGAGTGATCTAGAAATATGCATAAGGTAATAGGCCAAGCAGTGCTATAAGTAATACAGTTTCTGTGAGATTATTTCGGTTCTGGGCAGCCAGGAACAAACAAACAGCCTCCCTACTACATTTTACTTTTATTTCACTGTCTCCTGATGTATTTTTAAATTTAATAAGTTACTACTTTTAATAATACTTTCCTATTATAAGTCAGTGAGTCATTTCATTGTAAAGAATTTTAGCATCTTTCCAATAAAGACTCCGACTTGATATTATTTGTAATTGATTTTTGTTTCTTTTGATATAAGGTAAACATATATTAATGTCCATGTAAATCAATCTTCCAAATATTGTTCATTGAATATTCTGTATTCCCCTCCCAATTATTGATATAATATATTTATTTATATATAATTTTCATCATGTCTTAATCAGCTTCCCTATCTCCATGCCATGCTTCTTATCTGTTTTAACTGCACAATTGCCTGGAGAATGTAAGGCAGATTGTGCCTTAACAATTGTTCTTTGGCTTTTGGAAAAACTCCTGGCTCTTTGCTTTCCTATATACTATTTTAAAATATTTCTTTAAAAGCAATTCCATGGAAAAGATTTTGATTGAAATAGTACTTAGCTTTTTACTTGTTTGGGGAATGTTGATAGTTTTAAGTCGTTTGATTTTGTATTTCTGTTCAATGCTTTACATTTTGCTGCTATCGACAATGAGTGACTTAATACCTATGTGGGTGTGTGGTAAAATTGAAAGTTACTCTTAGAAAGTGTTTTTTATATCCAATAATATTCAATTTACTATATTACTAGGAGTTTTTTCTCTGCTGAGTATTTCATGCTCTCTATACAGGTTTAATAAATGCAACTAATGACACCTTAAGTTTTGTTATTTTCCTTAACCTTCCCACTATGGAATTAACATAATAGTCTTTCACTTTGTGTCTCCAGTTTTGTTTCATTATTCTTTTAAAGTAAGAAAGAAACTTCTGGTTTCTCTAAATTATTGTCCTACTATAAATAGAGTAAAGTTTTTAATAAATTCAGAATGATAGCTCCTGAGATGAAGATACAAGAATAAGTCACAGATTGGGTGTTGATTTGTCAGTGTTTGAACTGTCAGAAAGGAAATCCTCTTTTTGTCTGGTCTGTAAAATGGGTGGGTATGGTTGTGGGAATGTGGGAGCTTCATGTTGCTACAGACCCAAGCTTGTTGTTGAAAAAAAGCCAGTACCAAGAAGTGTAGCATAGAGGAGACTGAAAAGATGGATTGAGGGTAACCACTAAGGTTATTGCTTTGCAGTGTTTTCCAATTATGCTTAGTCATGAAAGTCACAGCAACATTTCCCCTGACTAAGTTGGTTGAAATTTTATCATTCAACCTCATGCCAGAAAGAATCCTATCTAAGTCATTCCCACCCAGGTATATCTAATTCACTTCCTGTTTCTCCTCCTTTCTGTGGGATTTCTCACAATGGTCCCTCTTGCTTTCCATCGGGCCGTTCCTTGGTCTTGGCTTCTCAGCTCAATCTAGTATCCAAACTAAATTTATGATCTATTATAGGAAGCCATTTTTTTTTTGCCATTACTGCCCAAGATACCATTCAGCATGAGGAATGCCTACCGATACTAAATACTCATTTATCACCCAGGCAAACAAACAAACAAAAAGATTATTTAAAGTTGCCTACAATTAAATATATATATATATATATTATTTGTTTGTTCACTGCTAATTAAATGGCTAGTTAATCTTTTTATTCCCCTGTGTCTTACCTTCCTTTCCTGTAGCTGTGGTAAAGAAAACCCTGACAAAAGCAACAAGAAAGAAAGGATTAATTTGGCTCACACATCCAGGGGACAGTTAATCATTGCAAGGGAGCCAAAGCAGCAGGAATTTGAAGCAGCTAGCCATGTTACATCCACAGTGAAGAACAGTGTGTATTTGTTAATGTGTATTTGTTAGTACTCAGCTTGGGCATCACATAGCCTTGCCCATGAAATGGTAGGTCCACCAACATTCAATGTGGGTCTTCCTATCACTATTAACCAAATCAGAAAATGCCTCACAGGCATACACATAGGTCAACCTAGTCTAGATAATTCCCCACTGAGACTCCCTTCCCAGAAAATTATTTATTGTGTGAATTATCAGTTAAAACTAACCATCACACCCTACTAAAACAACAACTAGTCTGGATATGATGTCATCAAAAGCTAAGTATATAGAGCTAAGATGAGTACCTTGGTAGCAAAGTTTGTCCTTGGGTTTACTATTAACTATTAAATACTTTCCTACAAAACATTTAATTTTCATATAAAAGATCCATTTTACCCTTAAAACATTCTACTTGATAGAATAAATAAGGAATTTTGAAGGTCAGTTTTTTATCACCCAGAATTGTATGCTTGCATTCAAAATTTTGTGTGAAACTAGGTGAGACTGCATTGATAGCTTAATTCAGTTTCCAAGGGACATTTAGTTGCAGCAAATGTTGTATAGATATATCATACTGTGCCTTTAGGTCCTTGTTCATGGGAAGCAGAATGCTTGTTTAAATTTTGGCTGAAAATTGAATCATTTATTCGTGAACATGTTGTAAACACAAAAGCAAGAATGAAACATGACTAGGAAGGAATTTGGTTTCCTCCTGGGTTTTGCATAGAAGTTTTTCATTGCTGTTTTCTCCGGAAGATTTAGAGAAATAATAGGTTGCTTCCCATACTATTTCCCTCCTTGATTTTGTGTTCAAGAAGCCTAAGAGTTGGCAGTAAGTTTTAGGAGTAGTCATCTAGCTAATGTCTATAAAATATGAGGTACACTAGAAACTCATTGTAAATACCAGTCTTAGTTTCTTGATCATTGCTGAGACAAATACACCCTGAAAAAAAAACAAGTCAAAAGATAAAGGATTTCTTCTAGATCACAGTTCCATGTTGCAATCTTTCTGGGGATGCAATCATGGCGGCAGGAGTTTAAAACAACTGCTCACATTAAAGCCATAGTCAGGTAGCAGAGAGTTATGATGCAAGGTGCTACTTGCTTTTCCCCCCTCCATTTATACATCCCAGGATCCCAGCTAGGGAATGATGCCACCCACAAAGGCTGGGTCTTCCCACATCATTTTCCACAATCAAGATAATCCACGACAGGGATGCCCAGAGGTCCATTTCCCAAGTGATTCTAGATTTTACCGTGTTGATAGTTTACATGTTCCATGACACCACCAAAACCAAAACTGTGAATGAAAAGGGAACATTGGAAATGCCCAAACATACATTTATCACTGCAGTATCTTCGTTAAGTGAGCTTTTTATTGTCAAAACAGGGCTCCTCAGCAGATCACAAGTTTCATCAGCATACATATCTAGAGCCTTGACCTCTTCAGTGCGTCTTGTGTGTGTGTGTATGTGTTTGTGTGTGTGTGTGTGTGTGTGTGTGTTTGGTTTTATTTTTGATCTTCTGAGACTGACTCACTTAGAATACTTCTTGCCTCTTTCTCCTATGTATTGAGATCACAATCCTGTACTACCAAGAAAACTATTTTTCATTTTCTTTGTTATAGAGTATATTTTTTGGCAAATACGTATAGACTGAATCAGTTAGTATTTCTGAGAATTTCAAGGATACAATTTTATCAACTTTATGTCATTCTACTACTCTATGTAAGAGTTAAACAAGAACAGAATAGGGAAAAATAGCGAGTAAATAATGACAGTGGGATACCACCTTGGTTTTGAATGCCTTTGGTCTAACTTACTCTTTTAGTACACAATAACTAAGCTATGTTTTAAAAAATCAATTCTTGGTTGTTTTAGAACTTTTGTTCCCTGTGGAGTGTGACAGTGATACCCTTTCTATACATTTTGAGTAGTTATTGATTAGAGTACTTTAAAGTCTATAAATGTGAGTGAAAATATTGACTGGAGAAGATGAGCTAGACATCTGGAGAAAGTTACATTGGACATATATGGACCTTATATTCAGAAAAACATCAGAAATTTGGGTTAAAAAATAGTAACAGCATAATTTCAGTGTGTCAAAGCTTGCCACTTACAATGCTGTTTAAAAGGAAAAATGATTAAACAAAGACAAAATTGATCCTCTAAGGGAAGAGAGCATTGGTTAAAGATTCTGGGCTTTTAAAGAAAAGCTTTATTTTTATATTATGTGATGAGTATTTACTGACTTGCATACATGTATGTGTACCATGTACATGCCTAGTCCCACAGGGGCCAGAAAACAATACCAGATGCCCTGGAGCTGGAGTTACAGATGGAAGCCATGTGAGTGCTGGGAACCAAACCTAGGGACCTTGCAAGAGCAGCAAACGCTCTTAACCAATGTTCTCTCTCTCCAGCCCTGACTCTGAAATTTTTAAATCAAGTATTATATTGTTCTGATTTACAGGTATATCACTGACCCTTTGTTCTCCCAATATTCGTTTACAGGAAACTAAAGCATTGGTGTATGGAGATTAAACTGGGATTGAACATTTCCAGATTATTTGTTGGAAAGTTTACATGTAGGGACAGAAAAGTTACTGATCTCTTATAGTGCAAAGAATTACACTGATTTTCCACAAACATTCTCCAGAACATGAATGTATTCTCTTTAGTTATTGAAGAATGCTGTACATCCAAGTCTTTACTGGTCACAAACATTCGTTTTGTTCTTTGTTGTTCTTGTTCTTCTTAGTAATTAATTAATTAATTATTAATTTTGAGATCTCACTGTTAGCCCTGGCTGTCCTGGAACTTGGAACTTGCTATAGCAACCAGGCTAGCCTTCGACTCACAGATGTTCACCTGCTCCTACCTATGTCTTCCACATGGTGGGATTAAAGATGGGCACTTTCGTGTCAAGTCTTTGTCTTCCCACAACATTTGTATAATTTTAGGGTGGTTAATTTCCTTACTCAGCCTTCTCAGTTGTGCTATCAGTTCTGAAAGAACAGGAACTACTTCAATTTTATGACTGAGTCATGTGGCGTGTTAGCTATCCCATGATTATTTATTGACTCAACAAATTAATGAGTCAAAGTGTGTATCAATGAACTAAGCTGTCCAATAATGCACTGATAGTATGCAAGAATTTTAAAATTTAGTATGTTTGAGTGTAGATACATGAGTTCTCTTAAAAATTAATTAAGTAAACATGGGAAGTCTTGTTACTGTGACAAGAGCACCTTTATACAGTTCCTGGGAATTTACTTCTACATAGGCAGAACATGATATTTGAAGAGATTTTTCTTACTTTTTCCCACTGAATGTGTTGTCTCTACTGTGTTACTCACCCACGCACATACCACGGACACTTCAAATTCTCCTTAGGGCTAATCACATATTTTTTTCAAGTGATTCTTTTTAATTTTTTTTTTTGTTGTTTTTTTCAAGACATGGTTTCTCTGTAGCTTTGGAGCCTGTCCTGGAACTAGCTCTTGTAGACCAGGCTGGCCTTGAAGTCACAGAGATCTGCCTGCCTCTGCCTCCTGAGTGCTGGGATTAAAGGCATGCACCACCACCGCCCGGCTTTTAAATATTTGTAATTGATTTTATTGAGACATTTATTTTTCTCTGCTCCCTTCCCTTCCTTTTCCATCCCCTTCAACCCTCTCTCATGGTCCTCATGCTCCTAATTTACTCAGGAAATCTTGTCTTTATCTACTTCCCATATAGATTATATTCATGTATGTCTCTTTTAAGGTCCTCATTGTTGTCTAGGTTCTCTGGGATTATGAATTGTAGGCTGGTTTTCTTTTCTTTATGTCTAAAAGCCACTTATGTGTGAGTACATATGATATTTGTCTTTTTGGTCCTGTGTTACCTTACTCAAAATAATGTTTTCTAGCTCCATCCATTTGCCTGCAAATTTCAAGATGTTATTTTTTTTCCTGCTGTGTGGTACTCCATTGTGTAAATGTACCACAGTTTCCTTATCCATTCTTCATTCGAGGGGCATTTAGGTTGGTTCCAGGTTCTGGCTATGACAAACAATGCTGCTATGAACATAGTTGAGCACATGTCCTTGTGGTATGATTGAGCATCCTTTGTGTAGATACCCAAAAATGGTATTGCTGGGTATTGAGTAAAGTTGTCTCCTAATTTTCTGAGAAATTGCTGTACTGATATCCAAAAGGGCTGTAACAGATTGCACTCCCACCAGCAATGGAGGAGTGTTCCCTTCACCAAACGTCCTCTTGGAAGGATTTTTCAATGTCCTTGGTACTTGGTTAGAATGAAGTTCAAACTGTATCCCAGAACTTGTGCTTGTCTTAGGTTCCCCATGCTTAGGAAAGAGTGTTAAGAGAACTGAATAAGATGGAGAGGGGAGTTCAAACCTCATGCTCGCTTCCCAGTCTAGAACTCAGGCATCACACTTTCACCAGAAGACAGTAGAATTTTCAGAGGCTAGCTTTATTTATTCTACATAGTTTTATGTTTTACAATTGGCTTTCTAATTGCTATTAGAAAAAAATTGGTACAAAAGTTTTTTTTTTTCAATTGCACATTACTTAAAAATGCAGACTTGCTAGTTGCCTCTTGTTTATATGACAGTTTGCCCTTCTTGCCAATTAGAGGATATACTCAACTGAGAAAATGCCCCCATAAGATAGGCCTGTAGGCAGGACATAGGGCTTTTTCTTAATTAGTGACTGATGGAAGAAGTCTGCCCCATTATGGGTGGCGCTATCCCTGGGGCAGTGGTTCTGGGTTCTATAAGAAAGCAGGATACACAAGCCAATAAGCATTACTCTTCCGTGACTTCTGTGTCAATTTCTGCCTCAATGTCCCTGCCCTGCTTCAGATCTTGTCCAGACTTCCTTTGATGAGGAACTGTGATATGGTAGAGTAAGTTGAATAAACCTTTTCCTCCCCAAATTTCTTTGGTCATGGTGTTTTATCATGGCCACAGTAACCCTAACTAGACAGAAGGTAAGTTTTTTCTAAAATATCCTGAGATTTTTATAATCTTTAAAAGATAGACAGGAAAATAAAATAAAAGAAACTCAAGAAGAAATGCTAAATTCTAGTCCATAAAATTTCTTTGTAACCATGGCAGAAATTTCTAGAGCTAGGTCTTCATGAACCATTTTCATTCCAGAGAGTTACAGCAAGATTGACCACAATTCTGTCCATCTGCTTCCCTCCAAAGTAATGGTCAGGATCCGGTTCAAAAGGAAGGTGACTCAGGCAAAGAGGTGGGGATGGGGTAGAAGCCGCTATTTCTCCACCACCATAGAATAACACCACACAGCAATGAATAAGAGAAGGACATCTGTGCATGGTGGCGCAAGAATCCACTCCAGTCAGTATGGTCCCCAGGTAGGACTGAAAGCACTTAGTCAAACAAGAGCAGCTCCCAGCACTGTGCTGGGGACGAAGGCCATGGCTACTTTTTCCAGCTTTTGCAAGCTTATAAAGGTGTATACTGCGGATGGATGATAATGGGTCTTGCTGAATAAATGTAAACTAGAACAAACCGCATAGAGAAGATCCCCTGCGAGGAAAATGAAGGCTGTTAAAAATGCCTCCTGCAACTTTTGAAGATGGGAGTGACGACTAATGCATCAATTAGATGCACCATCTTCCACTCTCTTTGTACTAAATAGTCCTGAACAATTAACTCTCATCAAACCATATCTGAAATAGCTCTGGATGATAAATAGAGCTTACAGGAGTCGGTGGGTTTTTTTTTCCTTTCTGAAAATGTACTTTTTTTTTCCTTTTCTACTAAAACTTTTGGAAGTCAAAGTTTCTGGTGATAATAACATGCATTTAACTAAAGAGAAACAAGCGCCTCTTTCAGAGAATGACTTTCTCTGCCTGCACTAGAGTTTTAAAACTTATTCACAAGAATGCTTAACCTTTGGAAGTTTTTGAGAAAATGAGGAGGTTTTAGATGACATAACCATTTAGTAGACATATTTTCTGATGCAAATTTAAATGTGGAGCTGATGAATATATTAAATATGAAAAACAACAATTTTAAATTCTTATAAATGTATGAAGATGTTGAATACAGGCTTTTTTTAATCGAAGTGCAATATTGCTGCTATGTTATGAACAAATACTAAAATCCTTTGTTCTAGTTTCATTTTATTGTTCTGACAAATAACCAGACTAAAATAGCCTTAGGGGAGGAAATGATTATTTGGCTTATATTTCTAGTTCAAGGTCCATTATTGGTGATGCCAGGAGAATTCAAAGCAGGCATGCTTGCTATTCCAGGCAGTATTAACTCTAAGGAACTCACAGTCAAGGAAGTACAGGAGAAAGCATGGAAGAATGGTGCTTGGTGACTTGCATGTAGATTCAATCTTAGCTACTTTTCTTACACAGCACAGGACCAGGGCCACTTTCCCAGGAAGAGTGCTGCTCACGATGGGGCGGGCCAGGCTCTTCTGCATCAATGAACAGTCATAATCAAGAGGCCCCACCACACATATCCACAGGCTAACCTTATTGTAGGAAAATTCTTAGCTGGGGTTCTCCTCTGAGATGACTCTAGGCTATATCAAGCAGATTATGACAGCTAACCAGGGTATCATGTAATAATTCTCAAGATTTATGCACATACTTTATATTTTCTGTAATTGCTGAAAAGAAAGTCTGTACAAGACACTTTATAAGATCTACTGATTTGACTCAGTAAAGATTGTTCTGTACCAGACGCCCTTTTTGTTTTGTTTCGCTTTGTTTTTTTGAGACAGGGTTTCTCTCTGTAACAGCCCTAGCTGTCTTGGAACTAGCCTTGTAGACCAGGCTGGCTTTGAACTCACAGAGATCCACCTGCCTCTGACTCCCGAGTGATGGCATTAAAGGCATGTGTCACAATCGCTTGTCTGTGTACCAGATGCTCTTAGTTGGGCTGGGGAGATGGCTTGATAGTGAGAAGCATTTTCTGCTTTTGGGGAGGATATAAGTTTGGGTCTTAAAACCCACATGGTGACTCATGGTAACTTCGGATCCAGGGCTTCCAACACCCTCTTCTGATCTTTGATAGCACTACACATACATACATGTAGGCAAGGTGCTCATATGCATAAAATAAAAATAAATTTAAAACTTACGGTAGTACACAACTTTCATCCCAGCTCTCAAGAGGCAAAGGCCAGCCAGAGCTCCACAATGAGACCTTGTATCAAAGGGAAAAAAAAGTTTTAAAAAAACCACCTTAACTTAGTATTATAGAAAAGCAGTTATCAGGCAGGCAAGATAGCTCAGCCTGTAAATGGCGCTCACTGAAAGCCTGAGGATTTGGTTTCATCCCCTGGGACCCATATGGTAGAAGGAGAGACCCACTCTTGGAAGTTTCTGCTGATCTTCACATATATGTCTTGGAACCACAGTATGCAAACACACATACTCTCTCTCTCTCTCTCTCTCTCTCTCTCTCTCTCTCTCTCTCTCTGTGATTAAAAATAATGAAATTAGAAAATAATTTTTTAAAATAAAAAGATGCATGTTGTTTATTTTAAATCACTGTTATTGTTTAACAAAAATATTTAAATTTTGAAAAAAAGAGGACTATAAACCAGGGGATAGACCTAGGTAGTAATAATCATAATTTTTAGTGAAATCACTTTAGAAGTGGTTTGCCTGGAAGTTTTCCTTGACGAAAGGTTCATGAATTAACTCATTTTCTATACTTCCTGCATTCATTCCATTGAACACCAGGGAACAGCCAAAGCAGCCTGTGTTGGTTTACAATTTCAAATATGACACACTCTTCAATAAGATGTCAATATTGTTTATTTTGCATGTTGATAAGAGAAAATCTTTTCTTCAGATAACTTGACTTTTAGGGTATTTTGTCTTTTTCCATTAGTGTGCCCGAATGAACACCCCCACTGTGACCATAATCATTTGACAAGTGATAGCCTCCATGTTACCCAAAACAGGAAATGGCGATTTGTTTCACCAGTTCTGAAAATGTCTGTGAATTCTCACGAGTTTAATGTGTTTCCTTCCTTTCTTCTTTCCCTCCTTTCTTCATTTCCTTGCCCCCTTTCTTTCCAGATGAAATATTGCACAGATTTTATGCTGTTTAAACACCGGAAGTCACACATCAAATTTCATTAAGGATGTCAAATGCTGCTTCATTTTGAATTCGGAGGTACTGCCAAATGCAATCTCTAGTTCAGTGCAAAGTATTTCCAAGTGTGACTCTATCATTCATGGGGGGGCATAATCAGTTATAATATCTATAGTGAGTGGATAATTTATTCGTCCACAGATAATACACCAGAACAGATTCACCACCTGTGTATCTCTATTGACAGAGTTTTATTACAAGTAATTATTCTGGATGTTCTGTGAATTTGGCTCATTATGGGAAAACATTTGAGGCCATGCAGAGTCCAGCACAGCATGCATATCTTCGTGGCCACATTCTGACTTAACATTCTCTTTCAGCTCAACTATGCCAGCAGAACAAGTTTAAAAACTGATCATTGATGTGCTGTGAACCTGTTATTACACAGATCTCACCCCAACTGGAGCTCCTTGGAGAGGAGGAGGAGTAGGAGAAAGAGAGAGAATCCGATTTAGTAATTTTATTGCCACTTGGTCATTTCTTGGTCATTTAGTATTCAGATGCCTACAGTGAGTTTCTTGAGTTTTCCTTCTTAATCCTGAATATTCTACTGTGTGTTGAAAAGCAGTGGGCACTGTGACAATCTGAAGAGGTTTTTCTCTTCATGCTCTATCTAGAGGGAGGATTGCTTAGGAAGAAAATTTCTCTGGTTAAATTGCCCTTAACTTTTGGATATATTATTGTGTTAATTATTGCTTCCTAGAAGCCTGTTTGATTTTTCTACCCCAGTTTGTATGGCCCATTTTAATGAGGAGATTGATTAAAGTGCACTCACATCTAACTATTGCAGATTAACTCTATCACATGTGCCTTTCTTTTTCTAGGATTTCTTCAACATGTAGAGAATATATGTATTTATATATATTTATAAATAAATAAGTAACTATTATGCCAAACGTTTAGATTTAAGTTCTGATCTGGTGTGTGTGTGTGTGTGTGTGTGTGTGTGTGTGTGTGTGTGTGTGTGTGTGTGGTGTGTTCCTGAGGCACCTTTTATACAAAATCATGGAGGGTTAACAAAGAAGTTGCCTGGCTGACTGATTAATGAAGAGTTTAATAGCAACCTTTGTCTTTTAAGAATCATTTTAGTTGTGGCATTTTATTGGTTCCTGTCTGGCCATAGAAACATAGAAGCTGCTTTGGGTATGATTTCTTATTTGGGACCAAGTTCCTTTCTGAACATCCATTTGGCAATCATGGTCATTACATGTACTTCCTTTCTCCTGGGTGGCAGTGGTCAAAGGGCTTGGACTCTCAGGGTGAGAGCGCTCTTTTGAAGGCATTCCCAGCACCAACTAGAATAAGTGAAGCTCACATACAAATGTGTGATGACTTATGAATACATGGAGGCCAAAGAGAGAACTTTAGTTTATCCCCCACTGGCTATGGGTTTTGGGCCATGGCTGGGTTAAGGAGTGAGAACAATTGTATTCTGTCCAGATGGTCACAGTTACTGTGTGATTATTACTTCAGGCTCCTTCGCTGTGTTTCAGCAGAGAGAATACTTGTTCTAATAGATGAAGGGTTTCTTTCAGACCCTGAAATTCAATTGACTTCTCAGCTAAAGCCACAGTGGGAGCTGCCCTGGAGTGTCTGAGGGCTGATCCCAGCATTGTTTCAGGTTTCAGGTTTCTCATTGACTGTTCTTTCCCTAGAGCAGGCATCAAGTCTGTCTTGTTGGCCACATGGTCACACCCACATGAGACAAATAGTCCCAGGTTCTCTGTTAGTCAAACAAAAGTGTTTTTAAAATTCAGTTACTTTCTTCCCACTTTTGAGAGTCCCAGAACTCTTTTGACAAAAACTATAGATTTACCAGCTGCAGATCTTTCATGATTAGCAAAAAAGCAATGCCCTGGCAGCTATCACTTCTCTTTCTTGCCCTTTGCACAAATCCCCCGCCCCCAATCCCTTCCTTGTCACCTTGATTTAGATGGCCCTTCCTGAAAGCACTTTGGATTAGCTTCAGACATGCTTAAAAATAAGTTGTGATAAAGTTTGATTTTAAAAATACCCTTTTAATATCAAAGAAGAAGAAAATGGGGTCCAAGGTAACATCTCTCAAGCGCTGCCCTTGAGTTATGAATGTAGTGATGGCCAAGGGTACCATAAAGATGGGTGCTTTTCTGTAAGGACCACCGCAGAGGAACATTTGTCTTTGAAAACACTCAGTTATCTCAGAGGCCTTGTAATTAATTATGAGCAATGCAATCTAATGCAAATAAAGTGTGTTCTGCTGCTAAAAGGGAATTTTCATTCTCTTCCTGGGTGCCCTAACGATGCTGCACTGGGTGTGCTGGGTCTCTGTTTTAGGTTCCTTGCCTGTGAGGCTACTAAAATACTCTCACAACTTGTTTTCCAAGAACCACAGACTCTGTGTAAGGTGTAGGTGTTTAACTTAATTATAGGGGGACTCAATGTTTGCCTTGATTTATGAATCTCAGGAATATGAAGAACAGGATTGGAAAGATGACTTAGTATTTAAGAGCACTGGCTGCTCTTAAAGAAGACTCAGGTTCAGTTCCCAGCACTCACATAGTGGCTTACAGCTGTCTGTAACTCCAGTTTCACCGGATCTGACATCCTCTTCAGGCCTCCACAGGCACCACTCATACAGATGGTGCACATACATACATGTGCAAACACCCATACACATAAGATAAATAAATCCTTTAAAAATAATCATATACTCTATCCATTTTTACTAAACAAAACAAAACACAAAGCTTTCTCTTTCCCATGTCCTCATCTTTACACCCAGCCTTTATTAAGTTAGATAAAGTAGCCATGAAAACGAACATTACACAGACTGGGAGGAACTGCTGGATGCTAGGGTCTAGAATCAAGATGCTGGCATGGGTAATTTTTTCTGGCTTGCGAACTGCTTTCCTCACTTCTCAGCATCCTTCCATTGTTTTAATTCTGTGTATGTTTCTTACACTTCCTGTTCTAATAAACACATCAGCCATATCAGGTTAGAGTCCACTATGTGGTTTCATTTTCAGTCAGGGTCCCCCTAAAACCCTATCTGCAAATCCAATTCTATTCTGAAATACTAATGGCTACTTCAAAAAGTGTGTTTTAGGAGAATACATGAGGAGGATGAAGTCATATTTGAAATAATCACAGATAGTTCTCTGCCATTTATGAAGAAAGCATGAGCTATAGTTCATCTACTTATTATAAACAAATGGAAAATTGAAAGGACATAGCTCTGTTCTTTAGAGCATTGCATTTAGTATTCAAATCCCAGAGAGCAGAAAATAAAAGTGTTCACACACATCCTTTCACTTTTGTTGGTCATCTGTGCCAAATCGGGGCTCTGAAGTTTCAAAGAGAACTTTTAACTTTGCATATCATATCGGAAGACGTTAGAGTAGAGAAAATGTGAAACTTACGTGATGACCAACTGTGGAAAACTGTTCCAGTGTGTGAGTTTATATAACGAACAGCGAAACATGTTTGTTCTGTTTGTGCTGAATACATTTATTTATACAAATGATTCAGGTTTATTTAATAAAAAATAAATGAAAAATCATGATGATTTTCTTGAAATGGAGGTTTTTATAGTAAAGTTAGTATTTTAGATAATCATTGTGGTCCTAGCTTCAGCTTTCATTTTCCTTTTTTCTCTAAATGTCTGAATATGATCAATGTAAAATGTAAAGATTTTTCTTAGGGAGGGGTTAGAATTGTCGTAGTTTAGGCAAATATTATTTTTCTATTTTTCTGCTCTGTGTATTTTAGCTTTTCTTTCAAGAGGCAGTGAATTTCAGATCCCAAGTTTACAGTATCAAGTCAGATGCACAAATAATTACCTATGACCCATTTATCAAAATTAAAAAGACTAGAAATCATTAAAGATGTTTTAAGTAACATAATACGTTTTATGTAACCAATGACCTGTGTATCTCACCCCATATTCACCCTACAGTGGTCCATCAGAGAAGCTTCTTCTTGCAGTAGATGGTAATTAACTAGAGACCCACAGCTGGACAGTATACAAAGAGTAAGAGACTTTGAAGTTTCCTGTCATAAATAAGATGCCTTCATCAATCCTCCCCTTAAGGCTCAGGAATTTTTGCATAAGAGAAAGTGGAAAGAGTCTAAGAGCCAGAGGAGGTGGACGACTCCAAGGAAAAGGTGTCAAATACAACAGGACTGACGCTCATATGGACTCACAGGGACAGTGGCAGTGTGCCCAAGGTCTGCCCAGGTTAAAGCCAGATAGGGTCCCAGCATGGAGAAGGGAAAAAAGATAAGGGCTCCCACCCCTAACCAAAAATCTACCTGTAATTGATATCCATTAGCAAAGGGAAAAATCAATTTTCTCCAATGGAATGTCGCTAGGTATTTTGATAAAGCTCCATGGTAGGCCCATGTCCAGGAATGCTTAGCCAACTGTAGTATTTAGTGGATATTTTCTTTCACTTTGCTTTGTTTTGGATTTTTTTGTCTTGTTGACCTTTTGTTTGTTGCTTTTTTTGTTTGTTTTTGTGGATCTTTTGTGTGGTTTTTGTCTTTTTTAAATTTTTTATTTTTGTTTTTGGTTCTTTTTTTCTCCCTTTTATTGAAAATAGATTCTTTTCTCATATAATATGTCCTAAGTACAGTTTCCCCTCCCTCAACTCTTCCCGATTACTCCTTACCTCTCCTCCCTTTCAGATCCACTCCCTTTCTGTCTCTCATTTTAAAAGAACAAGCTTCTAAGAGTAAAAGTCAATCATGACAAAATAACATATAATTAGATTTAAAAAAAAAAAGAAGAAGAAAACAGATCACTTCGAGGCTGGACCAGGCAATCTAACAAAAGTAAAAGAACCCCAAGGAAAGGCACAAGATTCGTAGACCTACTTATTCACACACACAGTAGTCTCATAAAAATACTAGCCTGAAAGCTGTACTATGTACGTGAGGACCTAGTGCAGAGCTGTGTCAGCCATGGTTCTGTGATTGCTGCTTCAGTCTTGGTGAGTTCATAGGAGCTTTGCTCAGAGGATCCAGAGGTCCTTGTTCCTCTGGTGTCATTTATCCCATCTTGCTCTTGCACTCTTTCTGTCTCCTCTTTCAGATGACTCCCTGAGCTCTGAGGAAAGGGATTTGATGCAGACATCCCGGTTAGAGCTGTGTGTTCCAAGGACTTCCTCTCTGCATACTGACTGGCTGTGGGTCTGTATTTGCTTCCATCTGCTGCCGGAGGAAGCTTTCCTGATGATGGTTGAATAAGGCACGGTGTGGGAGAACGTGAATAAAATTATCCCACACTAGTTTAGAGTTGAGTATAATGAAGAGTTCTTTATTTGGGGGCACTCACAGACGACAGTCCTCTGCGTGAGTCGGCAACAGGAACTGAATCCAGCAACCAGGCGAGAGAGGAGAGAGAGGGCTGGTGTGGGACCAGGCACATTTTTTTGCTACCCAAGGCCACGCCCAACCTGGTCCAGCATCTTGAAGGACATTGGCTGAAGGAGGTTCCCCATCACCTCACCCTTTTGTCTAAATGAGAGGTTCAAACCCAATACAAAACTATATATCAAGTATAAAAATTATATCTTAAATTAACCCATCTCTATTAATCTGTGCATCATCATGAGGTCATGGTCTACCAGCAAAGTTCCTGCGGGCTCTGTCAGGCATCTTACTCCTTAGGCAGCTACATGGTGTCTCTTTGACTCTGCCTACTCTCTGCTCGGAATTCCCACCTTGCCCTATTCTGCACTGCAATAGGCCCAGAGCAGGTTCTTTATTAACCAATGGTATTCACAGCATTCAGAGAGGAATCCCACATCACCATAGATCTACGAAAATGGCAGAATATAATTCATTAGGAATCATTTTATTCAAACTTTAAAATAAAACAAAATAGTAGTGCTTGGTTTTACCCTAGGACTTTGGACTATTTAGTTTCTTTTTCTTGGTAACCCAAGCAGTGCTGGCTATTGGTTCTGTCTGGTGAACTGGGACATAAGCCAAATCAGACATTGGTTGGCTACTTACGAAAGTTCTGTTCCACCATTGCCAGAGTATATCTCACAGGCAGGACAAATGGTAGGACAAAGTTTTGTGGCTCTTTTGGTATTTGCAGTTCTTTTTTGGTAGCCTGCTAGCCTACAGAGTAACTTCTAGTAGCAAAGAGACAAGAAAAGCAGTCATGAGGACTCCATGTTGACACCAGCTTCACTTTCTAAATATAATGAGTTGTGTGGGTTTTTTTCCTAAGCAATGAGGCCCTGCTGTCCATCTGAGGAGAGCAACCCATTGTTTTGGCAACAGCCTGGCTTTGTGGAAATGTTCATGGGACCCCCCTTGGCCAACAATTCAACCGAATGCAACCCAGTCCTGGTGCTGGAAACCTTGTTTGAGGACAATTGAGCACCAGTTGGGAATCTATCCCTGCATTGTTAGATCTCATTAGGATCGCCTTCATATATTTAAGGAGGTTTCTGCTGCCCTAGGTTTTCATACTATCCCTTAAATGCTTATCAATTCCAACAGACTCTCCTTTATTCCCCTCTCAATCCTAGATCCTCTCCCCCTCTCCTTTCATTCATGTCCCTCCCCTTCACTCCTAGTTTACCTATAAAGTCTATTCTATTCCCCCCCCTCCGTGGGAGATACATGTGTCCTCACTAACCCCCTTCCTCTAGACCTAACCTCTCTTATCTATGGATTGTAGGTTAGTTACCATTTATTTACCAGATAACATTCATATATAAGTGAATATATGTCATTTTTATCTTTCTGGGTCTGGGTTATCTCACTCAGGATGATTTTTCTAGTTCCATTCATTTGACAGGAAATTTCATGGTGTCATTTTTTAACAGCTGAGTATTACTCCATTGTGTAAATGTACATTTTCTTTATCCATTCTTCTGTTGAGGGACATCTAGGTTGTTTCTAGTTTTTGGATGTTATTAATGGAGCAGCAATAAACACAATTGAGCAAGTGTCTGTGTGGTAGGATGAAGCATCCTTTGAGTATATGCCTAAGAATAGTATAACTGGGTCTTGAGATAAATTGATTCAATTCTTTTTGACAAACCACCATATTGATTTCCATGGTGGCTATACAAGTTTGCAGCAATGTGTGAATATTCCCCTTATTCTAGTAGAAAGTGGAGATCAGATTAAAGGTGGATCTTTTCTCCTCAGAAGATTTGGATTAAAAGTGGATCTTCCCACTTCAAATGATTTAATTAAGAGAAACATTCCCTCACAGGTGTGCCCAGCTATTTGAGTTTTAGTTAATTCCAGCCTTCATCAAGTTGACGACCAAATTAGTCATCACAGAAAGAACAAAAGTTGGATAAATAGAGAGGTGAAGATGATCTGGGAGAATTTGGTGGGGGTCATAATCAAGATATATTGTATGGGGGACTGGAGAGATGGCTCCAAGATTAAGAGCACTGACTGCTCTTTCAGAGGTCCTGAGTTCTATTCTCAGCAATACATGGTGGCTCCCAATCATTTATAATGAGATCTGGTATCCTCCTCTTGTATGCAGACAGAACAATGATACATAAATCTTTTAAAATATATAGTGTATGACATTTTTAAAAATAAAAAATTATAAAAAAATCTAATAAAATGTAATAACATATTTGAAACACACACAAAAAAGAAAAAAAAAACACCCAGACACACTCTTCCCTATGTACATTGATAAATAATAAATTGCATTACATAAATAGCCAGGTTACTGGGCAAGTTAAAGTGTGTAGGTTTATTTATTGATCTTTAGAGGAATCAAATAGAAAATAGTGCCAATGTTTGCAGTATGATTTTAGACATCACATCTGTCTTGCTAAGCATTATCATATTTCTTTCTCATCACTTTTTGAAAGATTTATTTTGTTTTTATTTTATGTGTGTGAGTGTTTGCCTGAATGTACTTGTGTGCACTATATGTATGTCTGGTGCACGTAAATGCAAGAAGAAAGCATCAGGAATCCTGAACCTGGGGTTACAAATGGTTATGAACCACAACGTGGGTGCTGGAAATGGAACTGGGTCCTCTGCAAAGGCAACAAATACTCTTAACTTATGAGCCGCCTTTCCAACCCCATGTCCCTCATTGCTTTTAAGACAAATTATAGAACTGTAAAAGATAAAAGAAAGTGGAAAAATTCATTTCATTGGTAAATCATTGCTTTCACAACTTTAGAATTAATAGAGTTTAACAAAAATAAAATGAATAAAATAACAGTTATACACACGCATGCACACACACATTAAAGCCAATGTGATAGGCCATCAAGAGGGCCCGGTGGGGAAAGGTGTTTACTGACAAGTCTCATGGCCTGTGGTTCTTGGGAACCACGTGAGTAGACAATAGAACAAAGGCTAAGAAGTTGTTCTCTAATCTACTATCTTGTCACACACACACTGCACTCACAGCACACACTAAATAAATACAGTACAGTAAAGGAGTTAATAAAATATTTTTTAATACTAGTCAATGCAGTGGAGCGTATCTGTAGCCACACACACTAGAGCTGAAGCAAGAGTGTCATGAATGTGAAGTTGGCCTGGGTTTTACAGAGACTGTGAGCCCTGTCTCATGGTAAATGAATCAATAAATAGATATTATTGGCCCTGACTTGCTTGTCCATTTCTTTTCATTGTCAGTTGGCTTAGCTCAGTGGAATTCCTGGGAGCTCAGTAATAGTGTGAGCTGTTTCAGGCATCTCTTCTCACCTCACAGTGTCGTCACCAAAAGTTATTGCTATATTCTACATGTCAAAGTCACAGCAGGTTCAGATATCAACAAGAGGTGTCAAGATCATGATGGAGAAACCCACTTAGAAAACTGACCTGAGCTGGTGGGAGCTCAAGGAATCTGAACTGACAGATACTATTTCTTACCATTCAACTCCTCAACATCTTTCTATGATTTGATTTGCAATCAGAGTATGCAATATCACTTTAATTTCACATGTTTGTTCCTCAGCTCATAATGTTCTGGTAATATTTTACATGACTAATTCCAATACAGTTCAAAGGTCTTATAGCTTGAGAGCTACATCTGGCTAGCTTTTCTAAAGATAAATTATACAAAT
The DNA here is from genome assembly GCA_004026605.1 of Ondatra zibethicus. NCBI lineage: Eukaryota > Metazoa > Chordata > Mammalia > Rodentia > Cricetidae > Ondatra > Ondatra zibethicus. The sequence goes on from PVIU01008379.1 coordinate 22,851, forward strand.
AATATGCATATCACCACTGTTTATTTCTGACAGAACACTTCTTTTGCTCTGCAATGAGCTTGAAAATGCTTCGATAGTATATAACACCTGTGTCCTCCATAGAATGCATGTTTCATGAAAGAATGTTTACCTTATTTATCATTACGCATCTAGCACCTAGCTTGCTACATAATTAACAAAGTGCAAATACTTATAATGAATGAATTTATGAATGTAAATGATATGCATTAATTAATGATTTTTTTTGATAATGAAGGTAGAAACTAAAATTTAAAGCTCATTCAACAAATATCTGATTAATTGCTTTCATATGACCTTTCCCACATCTTACCCTAATTACAGTCATACAGATGACCTCTTGCTCATATAATCCCGTCTCCCTCTTTTCGATTGGACTCCAGGAACTCGGCCCAGTGCTTGGCTGTGGATCTCTGTATCTGCTTCCATCAGTTACTGGGAAAGTTCTATAATGACAATTAGGATAGTCACCTGCCTGATGATTACAGGAGAAGGCCTGTTGAGGCACATTCTCCACAACTGCTAGGAGTCTTAGCTGGGGTCATCCTTGTAAATTCCTGGGTGTTTCCATGCCCCAGGTTTCTCCCTAACCCCATAATGATTCCCTCTATCAAGATACCGTTTTCACTGGACTTCCTCTCCATCCCTTCCCCAACTCAACCATGGCCATACTGTTTCCTCATATTCTTATCCCCCTTTTGCTCCCCTCTTCCTCTGCACACCCCCTACCCACCAGTTTACCCAGGAGAACTTACCTATCTCACCTTCCTAGGGTGATTCATGCATGTCCCTCTTAGGATTCTCTTAGGGTTGTTACCTAGCTTCTCTGGTACTGTGGGTTGTAACTTGGTTATCGTTTACTTTACATCTAATATCCGCTTATGTGTGAATATATACCAATGTTTGTCTTTCTGGATCTAGGTTACCTCACTCAGGATGTTTTTTTCTAGTTCCATACATTTGCCTGCAAATTTCATGATGTCATTTTTTTTTAGTGCTAAGTAATACTCCATTGTGTAAATGTGCCACGTTTTCTTTATTCATTCTTCAGTTGGGGGACATCTAGGCTTTTTCCTTATTCTGACTATGATGAATAATGCTGCAATGAACATAGTTGAGCAGGTGTCCTTGTGGTACAATTGAACATCCTTTGGGTATATGCCCAAAAGTGGTATCACTTGGTCTTGAGGTAGATTGGTTTCCAATTTTCTGAGACTCCACCATATTGATTTCCAAAGTGGCTGTACAAGTTTGCACTCCCACTAGCAGTAAAGGAGTGTTCCCCTTACTACACATGCTCTTCAACATAAGCTGTCATCAGTGTTTTTAATCTTAGCCATTCTGACAGGTGTCATTTTGATTTGAATTTCCCTGATGAGTAAGGATGTTGAGCAATTCCTTAAATATCTTTGGCCATTTGACCAAACTAGGCCCTCTGAATGTGGGTGACAGTTGTGTGGCTTTGTCTTTTTGAGAGATCCTGGTAGTGGGACCAGTACTTATCCCTGATGGATGAACTGGCTTTTTAAAGCCCATTCCCAGTGGTAGGATACCTTGCTCATCCAGATATAGGGGGCAGGGCCTTGTTGAGGCCTCAACTTGATATGGTTAGCTTTGTTGACTCCCCATGGGAGGACTTACCCTCTCTGAGGAGTGGTTTGGGGGTGGGAGGAAGGTGGGGAAAGGGAAGGAGAGAAAGGAGGAGGAACTGTGGTTGGTATGTAAAATAAATTTTAAAAACTTAAAAAAAGAAATAGTATCTGAGATAATGCTGGTAACTTGGTTGGGTTTACAAATGTCTAGGCATTAGTAAATCAAACTTTTGAGTTAGACTTACAAGGTGGTTTCAGAAAGTTTAATTGCATAGAGAAGAACCATCCTGATTATAAATTCTTGGGCTAAATAAATGAAAAACAGAGAAAGCCAGTCAGTTTAGCACCAACGTTCCCCTCTCTCTGTTTCTTTACTGTCCAAACAGTGTGACCAGCCACCTTACTTTTAGGGCACTTCTCAGCCATGGTAGCCTGTGCCTTCTAGCTATGAGCTAAAATAATTCTTTCTTGCCCTACATTTCTTTGGCCTAAGGTTTTGATATGTTGATGATTAAAGTAACTAATACAATTTCTAGCTTTACGTGTGGATTTGTGTAATCTAGTATTAGCAGGGATGGGAAATGGTTGTGGGAATAGAAGTTGTTTAGTAAGTATTTTTGAGAATTGCTTAAAAAGACAGAGTGAAGTGGAATAGAATAGGCTCAAAATTATGAGCAGAGTCTCTACAGAAAAAATCAAAGGAAAGGAAATGAAGCACGAAAATCACTCCAGAGTCATAATTCAGAGAAGCCACAGGAACAACCCAGAGCAAAGGAGTATTCCATAATTATCTTTAACAACACTGAACTACCTGGAACATACTGTTCTGCCCAGCAGGTGCTACTTTGTTGGGTTTCTGGGATCAAATTTGAGGAAGTAGTCAGAGAAGAATATATTCAGCGTTTCCTTTCCTTTACATTTTGATATCACATTTTGAGAAGAGTCTTAACAAAGGCCTAGAAGGAAGGCTCTTTCTCCATTGCATACAACAAGGCTGAGATCAACAGCCCTGGTACCTCATGAGCAGGCTTTTATAGTCAAGCTTTATAAAAATTAAGTCTCAGGCAAGAGGTAGTAGATTTTTCCATGTTTTCATAATTTAATAATTCTTAGATAATGGTGGGACTATTTCTCCAAACTGAGTTGGAAACTCTCAGAGGTAACACCAGAGGTTTGAGTGCTAGAGAAATCCTGGGGTTACTTATTACTGATTCAGAGACCTGCGAGATCTGAGTAAATGATAGAACGTTCAGTAATATTCTTGCACTTTAAGTAAGCTGTTCAAAATCATAATTTCATGATAAGACTTCAGCTTAACTCAAATTTAGAAATGAACAACACTGAGAAGAGGAAGCACAAACCATGGGTTCTGGCCTAAAAAATAGTATAGAAACTCAGACAAGATCATACAGTGCCATGAACCTGTTAAAAGGAGCCAATGAGATTGCAGGGTGTGATTCCCAAGGACCAAGTGACAATCTATTATCATCAAGATTATGATGAAATCCAGGAGAATCAATCAATTTGATTTCAGTTTTGTTTGGTTCCCTTCATGTTTCATATCCGAGAGACTGGCAGGCATCTTACTGCATTGTACACCTGAGGAAATAAGAAACGGGGAATGCACTGTGATGGTTTGTGGTTTCAGAGACTTTGATTCCACTAGCTAACAGTGATAGGTGTTTCCCATTTATTATTTTGACCTAAGGACATTTTACTAAAAAAAGGTTTGTTGTCACACTGAATTCTGTCACATAATGAAACAAAGTAGTATGCACGCATGTGTGTGTGTGTGTGTGTGTGTGTGTGTGTGTGTAGAGACAAAGATACACATTTTGTTTAATAACAAATAAAATAAATCTTAATAATTTATAATAATATTTAAGTGATATTATTTTCTTTTCTTGATAAAAAAAATGCTACATATAGAATAATGTATTAAACTCCAATCCTGGAAATTTTTGTCTTATAATGCAAGATCATAGATAACTTATGGATACAATTACAATCCATGATGAAATGTTCCTTTTAATTTAGTCAGTGTAATAAACTATTTTTAAAGATATATGTTAAGCAAAAGCTGAGTTGAGCAGGCAATGATTTGATGACTTTCATACATTACTGGCTTAATTGCCCAATAGAGATCACTTCCAATGTGAAGGCTTATTTTCACAGATTTAGAGCAGGAAAAACATGCAAATTTTTAGAGAATTTGAACTATCAGCAGCATCGGAATGGAGTTATAATACTATGATGGTTATTCAAACCACCATAATATTATATACGGAATGATGAGATCCCTTAGTAATTTAAGTTCTGAGAATGCCCCCATAGGCTCATATATTTGAATGCTAGGTCCTCTCTTGGTGGAACTGTGTGGGAAGGATTAGAAGGTGTGATCTTGTTGAAGGAGGGAGAATGAACTTTGAACTTTGCAAAGCCCACACCATTCCCAGTTAGCTCTCTCTCTCTCTCTGTCTCTCTCTCTTTCCTTCTCCCTTTCTCTGTCATTCTCTGTTTCATGGTTGTTGACTCAAGATATGTGTTCCAAACCAGTGTTTCAGTACTATGCCTGCCTTCCTGCCTGCTTTCATGGTCCTTGCCATGGTGGTCATGGACTCACCCTCTTAAACAGCAAATCCCCAAGAAATTCTTCTATCTATAATTTGTCTTGGTCATGGTATCTTAACACAACAATTAAAAAATTCACCAAGGCACATAGGTAACACAGGCCAACGACAGGCAAATGTCACTTTGATAAATTCTCCCTTTCTTCCCTTACATCAGGTGCTTCATTTTAGCCTGTTTTATAGGTAAAGGCTGATCTTCAGGGTTTCAACAATGTGTCACATAACACTGTGCTAGTAGGCCCTATGTAGCCTGAGCTCAGGCATAATGCCTATTGTAAAGAAAAATCAATAGGTCCTCGGAGACTACATCAAACCATTTTGGAATGGTGATTGAGGCCCACCTTGGAAGCAGAGTGACACATGTAATCATCACCATCTGTCAGCTGCACTGATTTTAGTATAGAGTGCAATGAGCAGATCCCCAGAGTGTCTAGCTAATGAAATGCTATGCAGGTTTATAAGATGAATAATCAATGCTTAGGTGTTCTAAGTCTGAACTGTGGATTTTTCATACATTAAAACTGACGTGCCAGCTAAGACTTGCTTGTCTCCAGATCTTCATCTATAGGGGGTGCAATTCATCAAGCATGGCCAGTTACATAATTTAGAGGGACTGCTTCAAAATGAAAATGTAGTGACCTTTATTGAAAGGGCAGGGGGAAAAGGTGTTGATAAATATAAATCATTTTCCTCTCACCTATAGTCCCTCTTTTGACTTTACATAGTGATTTTAAAATAATATTTAATGTTCTAAGTACTTAGAAGTTAAAATATTAAATAATCAGTTTGGATTATTTCATTATTTTTTATGGTGTGCAATAGGATCTCTGAAATGCATAGTTTGTATTTGAAAGCTTATACATGTATATGCACACTATTCTGTAATGAAATTAGGTTGGTACGATAAATAACCAAGCCAGCTCAAGAAGAACAAGTATTTTTAATTGGTTAAAAAGGGGAAACTCATGCTGCAAGAGTGGGAAGTCAGAAGTCCTATCCATCCGGCGGGCACCGGGTGGAGAGAGAGAGCACTGTGTTCTCTCTGTTTTTCTACCTGGGGGTCCAGGTAGCCACACCCTAACAAGATTTGATTGGTTGATAGTTTCCTCATCATCTCCCCATTTTGTCTAAACAAGATCAGTCCAAACCCAACACAGCTATATACAATAGGAACAGATACCAAAAATAAAATTACAAACAATAACAATATTGAGCAAGGAACGCATAACAAAAGTTTTACTAAACATTCTATTTTAAGGAGTCTAACTATTGCATTGAAATTAAGCTTGGCTAAATTGTGAGGAAGGTAACTAAATTATCTAATCTTTAACTCCATCAAAGATCTGAGAAGGGAAATAATATTACTTGAGAGGACAGGAAGTGTAATCGAGAAACTTCCAAAATGTGCAACAAATGACAGAGACAACTGACTACCTGGGCAATCACCCAAAGTCTCCTTTGTAATGTTGAAGCAACCAACTTTGGCTAAGGCCTAAAGCAACTGACATGTCATTTTCAAAGGTAAGAAACTTTTCAAAACTATCTTACCCTGTTTTGGCAGGATATGACAGTCCTGTTTTATCCATTTATGGATACTCTGTATCTCTGTCAGTGGTTGAGGTATGGGCATTTCTTTGCCCAAAGGCCAGTTCTGCCAAGAAGAAAGTCTCCAGGTGGAGTGTCTCTGGTGCTCAACATTCTCTCGGGAATAAATTGGTGTTGCCAGGAGCGATTGTGTCTCACTGTCATGAAACTACGAAACTCTAAAGTATGGTGTAGGAGGTGCTTCTTCATTTGTATTGCTTTCATTGGTTGAATAAAGAAAACTGCCTTGGCCTTTTGATAGGGCAGAAATCAGGTAGGCAGAGTAGACAGGATGGAATGCTGGGAGGAAGGGAAGTGTGGCAGATGCCATGCTTCTCCAGCCCAAGATGGACACTGATTAGACTCATGCCGGTAAGCTACATCCTCGTGGTGAATGCAGATTGTTAGAAATGGGCTGAATCAAGATGTAAGAGTTGGCCAAGAAGAGGCTAGAACTAATGGGCCAGGCAGAGTTTAAATAAATACAGTTTCTGTGTAATTATTTCGGGTATAACCTAGCTGGGACCAAAAGCAGGCCAGTGGCCGGGATCTGGGCAGCGGGACACAGCCCGCTCCTCCTCATGCAACACTATTCTTGATAGAAAACTGCAATAGCACAAATGTAAGTTGGAGGTTTGATTGCATTCTATCAACATTCTCTTCTGTCCACTCATGGACAAGCAAGGAATTTCTGAAGGGAAAAGAAGTGCCAGGGTGTTGCATATTTTCTTTCCTTTCTAGGACTTCATTTCCTGTAAAGAAGATTGGTTAATGCACAAGAGTAACAGAAAGTGCGATGTACTTCCTTGGCACTTTCTATTTCATAGATTCCATTGCTCTTTCATATGAGGGTATATGTATTGAAGTTTTATTGTATTAATTATGTAGATCAGTTATTCTACTGATATATCAAATGCTTTTGGAATGGTGAAATCCCATAGCAATTTAAGTTCTATTTAACTGTTTCTTGACCGCTCTCAGGGCCTTTACTTAATCAGTTGTAGTCATAACAAACTAAACTGATGCAGATGGAATGGGAGATTCTATGGGGGATACTTACAGGTTACCATGAACGTCATCAAATTCTAGACTCAGCTATAGCTGTTTGGCTAGCAATGGTATTATTTCTTGAGTGTGGAACCAATGACACTTTTGGTAAAGTGTTAGACTTTTGACTTTTGGTTTTGTTCCTTTAAATAGAAGCATGGGAAAAAGAAGTACTTCCAGTGAGTGGCTCTGTAGGGTACACCTAGTTATATATTATATGTGAAAGGAAAAGAACATGGCTTGTGGTGGCTAATTGCATCTGTTAACTTGACGGTTGTAGAGAATACTCAGACAGTCAAAAGATAATTTTAGTTCATCTGTAAAGTTACATTCAGAAGAGACTAATTAGCATTCAAGTCACAGACCTAAGAAAGATTACCCTCACAAACGTGGCATGGTATCTTCCAATTTATTGAGGGTAATAATTGAACAGAAATGTCATGGAATAGTAAATTTGTTCTCTACTTGAGGTCTGGAATGTTATATTCTCATTCCTTCAGCCAGAGATATTTCTGGTTCATGGGGCTTAAAAGTTTCGATTAAGACTCCCTCCATTCATTATGTCTTGGTCCTTAGGCATTTACTTTTTTATTGAAACTAAACCACATTCTTCCTGGGCCTTCTGATTACTGAAGGGAGATTGTGGGACTCTATGTTTATACAGACTAGTCTCTGATAATTAATGTCTTCTTTCCTTCCTTCCTTCCTTCTTTTCTTCCCTTCTTTTGTTTTTCTTCCTGTCTCTCTGTTTCTTTACACACACACACACACACACACACACACACACACACAAACACACACACACACCCTTAATAGTCTATAAATTAATAATATATAAATTAAGGTAAATATATATTTGAGTAGAAGCCAATGGCCTTGCCTTCTGCTCAGTGACTTATAAGATTAACAATGGAAATAGTAGAAATAAGGAGTACTAGAATATGGATGGGTATACAAAAGTAGATACAACTTGTGAACATTTTGTTAATATCCTAAATTATTGACTACATGGAAATAGTTTTCACTGTGGATACATGAACAATGGCAGCCAGTTGACATTAGTGTTTTGCCACAGTCAGGAATGAATGAGTTTGTCCCTGCTTTGAGGTTTTAGTCCTAGAAAAGATTTTGGATCTTCAATACAACACAATTTTTCAAGGAGACTGACGAGTTTGTAGAACTAACCACATAGGATGTCTTCTATCCTAAAAGGGTTAGCAGGCATCCTGACAGAGAGGTACTTTTGCAAGTTTGCATTTGCTTTTTCTGCATGCTCAAAATCAGTCATCATTGCCATCTAAGAGTTTATTGATGTGTGGAAACCCACACAAGATTGTCTTTAATAAGGGATCAAAAATAGGAGTTACCAGAAGTATCCCACAGCGTGTTATGAAGCATCTGTATTTAGAGAAGAGCGAAATGGCCTCATAAGGTTATTGTTCAAGTGTTTACTCAGACAAAAGTTTTAGAATGCATCCTTGAGGATATGGTATATTTCTTAAATTAGTGGCATCTTTAGTACTCTAAAGGAAGACTTGTGTATACAGGAATCAAGGACTAAATGTGGGGGTGGCCCGTTTCACTGCCATTATCAATGACTCAAGTGACCATCATCAACCACCATTCTGAATGAAAATGCTTTGGTTTCCCTCCTCTCTGACACCATTTTTATATAAATGCAGTTGGTTCTAAACAAAACAAAGCACATGAAGGAGGGAAGGAAGAAGAGAAAGGGAGAGAGAAAGAGGAAGAGAGAGATGAGATAGATAGAGAGAGGCAAAGACAGAGAAACAGAGAAATCTACTAGTTTGAAAACAAATCAAGGATCCCAGTAAGCTCCAAATTAAACATTTTCACCAGTATACATTGGCCTCTGTGTTCAGAGAACAGCAAGCTCATAAGAAAGTATTGTACTGGTAAAGGTAAATGGTCTTTATTACCACTCTTTGTTGTTGTTGTTGTTGTTGTTTTGGTTTGGTTTTTGGTTTTATTGAGCCAGAGTTTCTCTGTGTATCTTTGGAGCCTGTCCTGGAACTAGCTCTTGTAGACCAGGCTGGCCTCCAACTCACAGAGGTCTGCCTGCCTCTGCCTCCTGAATGCTGGTATTAAAGGCATGCACCACCATTGCCCAGCCTATTAGCAACTTTTTTTTATTACCAACTTTTAAAGGGGCATTTAGGAAAGACTGTAGAGCCCAGGTGATCCCCTAGGACAATTTCAATTTCTGATACTCCCTGGCCTTTACATAGTCCTGCAAATGCCTAGCTGCTGTGCTCTGAACCTGTTCCCATGTTCTGACAAAGGTCAGGTTCTCTGTGACCTTTTCCAGGAGGTGACAAACTAGAGCAGGAATACTTAATAAGACTTATTTAGGGGATAACAGAAATTTGTTTCACAACTGATTTGAGATGTAATATGTTCTGGAGACAACCTCCTTATGCCTCATAGCAGCCCAGGATAATCCTCCTCAACATCCACTTTCTTTCTCCTCTTCTGAGAGTCATACTGGCCTTAGGCTTTGGTGGCTTTTTCAGACTACCAAAGCCCTCCTCACTTTCTTTTACAAGTTAAATCCTTACATATTTATTTCCCTCTTAGTGTACTTTTTTTGCTCTTCTCCCAACCCAACTGTAACTAGAACTTATTACTGATAACCTATTACTCTTCAAAGAAAAGAGATGATCCCTTCAACTTCTAATGGGTCATGACATTTAATATTGGGGGCACCTGGAGTCCTCAGGTAGAGCTTAATAGTATATTGCCCTCCCCTTTCTACAGTTACTCATTGTGTCTAATAATCTGGGGCATGGGTAAATCTTCAAACAGTCTGTACTTGCTTTATTAACTGGAAATTGTTGCAGAAAGGCAAGAAGGGAAGAAAATCTTTAATTAAAAAGAACCAGTGTCATGAGTAAACAGACCTTGTTTTTTCTTTAGCTGTAACCCCTTGGCTATAGATCACACAGACTTCATAAAAAAGCAACTGCTTCACTAATAACCTTTGGCCATGATACAACCAATTAATTATTCTGTCATCCCATAAAAGGTCCCATGTTGTCTCTTGCATATTAGTTTTTTTCAGAATTTTTGTAGTATTTCAATATGCTAGCTTCAAATACGATCTTAGAAATAACCAGTTTCTCTTGATTTCTTACTACAGTCCAGTTATAGAATTTGTTAGCTCCAGATAAAAGCGCTTGGGATGCCAAGAATATTTCTGATTGTGTAATCTAAAATTAACACAATGGTGGTTTACAAGGATATGAAATATGAGGGAAAGATTACTTCTAAAGTCCCCTTGTGGATTTTTGGTTAATGTAAGGTAAGACATTTAGGATTCATATGACTGGTCTAAGCTCTGAGACAGTGAATTTTTTATTCTGTGATCCGTAAACCAAACTCAATTTTAAACATTTTTATATCATCGTAATTTTATTCTGTTAGATGATGTTTTTATAAGATCACTGTCTTAGGTAAGATTTCTATTGATATGATGAAACAATCATAACCAAAAGCAACTTGAAGAAGTATAGCTTAATTTCAACCACAGCTTGTAGTCCATCATTCAGAAAGTCAGGGCTGGAGCCTGGAGGCAGGAACAGATGCAGAGGCCATGGAGGAGTGCTGCTTTCTGGTTTGTTCCCTGTGGTTGCTCAGCATGCTTTCTTATCACGTCCAAAATGACCAACTCAGTCTGGTATAGTCCACAGTGAGCTAGGCCCTCCTACATCAATCGCAAATAAAGAAAATGCACAACAGGCTTGCCTACAGGCCTGTCTGGTGGGGGTGTTTTCCTAATTGAGGTTGCTTCTTCCAAAATGACTCTAGCTTATGTCATGTTGGTATAAACTTAGCCAGAACTATGACACAGTCTAGGACTTAGAAAATGTAGATGACACTATGGGAAAGACCTATGTGAATATGAGTGTAAAATTAGCTCATCTTACTAGTTTTGTTTGTTTGTTTTTTAATTCAATAGCTGTGAATAGGAACCTGTAATTTTTAACTGCAGGGTTTTGACAAGCTCCTAGGTCCTGCAGACTGTTCTGTGAACTATAAATTGAATAGCAAGACTGGAGACAATTTTTCTTTGTGTTTCTGTCTTTCTCATTTGAGCCAGTAGTAAATATTGATTGGGAAATTCAGTGTTGAGAAAATTGTCATGTTTCTAATAATGTTCACTATATAAGGTTCTTGTAATGTAATTTTTAATTGAACTATTTTATTAGACTTTATTTTTGTGCATGAGTGTTTTGTATGCGTGTATGTGTGTGTGTATGTGTGTATGTCGCATGCATTTCTAATGTTAGCATAGGTCATAAGAGGGCATTAGATCCCCTAGAATTAAATTTATAAACAGTTGTGAACTAACACATGGGTGCTGGAACAACCCGGTTACAAGTTACAAGAGAAGAAAATATTCTTAATTGCTGAACCATTTCTCCATCCCACATAGTGTGTGTGTGTGTGTGTGTGTGTGTGTGTGTGTGTGTGTGTGTGTGTGTGTGTGTGTGTGTGTTGAAGATCTTAACCTGTTGTCCAGATTGGCATTGAACTCATGGTCCTCCTCTATCATTCTCTCAAGTAGATGGATTATGGGCATGGACCACCATGATTGGCTAGTTGAGAGTTTGTATTGAATCTTTCTTTTAACTATTTACGTGGAAGCGGTGCATCTAGAGTTGCAACCAAACACTGCTGAGCTCCATGCACATATCTACTGCACAGTCCATGAAGGATATAAGTAGTTGTCCCAGTTTGGCTTGTATACTTTTTATGGGGAGCTCACTCACTCATGTGAACCCTGTTCTGTCGCTGGGAATTCTCCGTTGTTCCCAATAATTTGTGCTGCACTGCCTCATCTGTTTTCCTTTCCAACTTCTAAGGATGCATGTGGTCTATGGAACAGTAGTGTTGGTAGCACCTGGGAGGTTGGTTAGAAATCTCAGGCTCAGCTTCACAGCCATTGAATAAAATGAAAAGGAGAATCCTATGTCCGATCCGAAAGGCACTCTTTTTATTTATGACAGTCTTTTGAAGATTCACCAGTAGGTTTCTGTGACTGTCTGCTAATAGCTCTATTCTGCCTGAGCTCCTCGTGTTCAAATGCTTTTTCTGTCATGTTTCCTAAGCACTCTTTGTCACACTTTCTTCCTTTTACATCTGAGGTAAAATGTGTGCAGTTGCAGTAACTCTTCAGAGAGTCAGAAGGCTGAAACATTGTATTCTATACTCACATATTTAGCTAGTTAAATAGTCCACTGTCTGATTTACATGGTCTCTTGGTTAATTGTTGAGTGGTTTTCCTTAAATTGGTCACGAACAGGCAGTGATGAAAGTGATCTTCAGAGTTGGTAGAGCTCGGTCCTACATGGGATATCTTCATAAAACCCTTCCCTTCAAGGTTCAGGGACCTATGCCACAGAGGAGGCAGAAAGATTGGAAGACAGAGGTGACAGATGACTCCAAGTAAACAGTATCTTCCAGACACAACAGGACTGAAACGCATGTGAACCCAGAGTGACTTTGGCAGCAAACATAAGGCTAGCACAGGTTCAAGCAAGACAGGGCCCCAGCACTGAGAATAGGGTGTGGCCACTGGGTTTCACCCCTAACCAGAAAGCTATCTGCAATGGATGCACACTGGCAAAGGGAAATCAGCTTCCTCTATTACATTCTCGTTGGGTGTATCATCCTTACTTTAGGACAGGCCCCATACCCAGGAATAGTTGGACAATACAAAATGAATTCAGTGGGGTTTTTATTTCATTTTGTTTTGTTTTAGCATTTTTTGTCTTATTGGAATTTTTGCTTGCCTATTTTGATTTTTGTTTTGTGTTTTTGTGTTTCCTGTATGTGCATATTTTTTTTATTTTTTTAAAATATGTTTCTTGTTCATCTTATTTTTGTTTGTTTCTTTCTTTTCTTTTCTTGAAAGAAAGAGCATAAAGTTGGGTGAGTATGGAGGTGGAAGGATCTGAGAGGAACTGGGAGAAGGAAAAACATGATAAAAAATATCGAATGAAATTTATTTTCAACAAAAAGAGATTCTTAAGCAGTGCATTTTTCTTTCTTCTTTATTTTTTAAAACAGTCTTTTCTCATTTTACATATTAATCCCAGTTCCCTTTCCTTCCCTTCCTCCCACTCCCCAACTTTCCACTCACCCCATTCCTCATCTACTCCTCAGAGAGGGTAAGGTTTCCCATCGGGGAGTCAACAAAATCTGGCATATTAGTTTGAGGCAGGACAAAAGGCCCTCCCTCTTATATCTAGGCGAGCAAGGTATCCCTCCGAAGAGAATGAGCTCCAAAAAGCCAGCGCAAGCACTGGGCTAAATCCTGGTCCTGTTACCAGTGCCCCCCCACACTGCCCCAGCCACACAACTGTCACCCACATTCAGAGGGTCTAGTTTAATCCTATACTGTTTCCCCCACTGTCAATCTGGAGTCAATGAACTCCCACTAGCTCAGGTCAGCTGTTTCTGTGGGTATCTGCATCATGGTCTTGACCCTTTGCTTATATTATCACTCATCCCTCTCTTTGGCAAGACTCTGGGAGCTTGGCCCAGTGTTAGCTGTGGATCTGTGTATCTGTTTTGCCCAAGTCCATGAAGTACCCCAAAAGGAGACCAAGTCCTATATGTCAAAGCAAAGAGCCTTTATTTTATTCAAATTTGCAAAACCGGTTTCTCCACATGTCCAACGTATTGGAATAAAAGGAAAGCCCCGAAATCGGTTGGGTTTTTATAGTAGTAAAGATGGGGGTGAGAGGTTTCTGAGGGTCAGAACCCCTGATTGGCTGACATTTGTCTAGGGGTGTCCTGGTGAGTGTGTGCTGGCAGGTGATCCTATCTACAGCAGTTGGAACTTAGTCATTTTCTTTGGATGGTCTGTTCTTGGGTGGTGCTCAGGTAATCTTAGTTTATGGTCCTTCCTGCAACCAAGTATTGCTTCAGGGTAAACTACTGAGACTTAGGCCTTCATTAAACTTATTGATGGTTGAGTCTTACTCTGGTAGGTGATAATAGTTGGAAGTAAAGAATTTCCTTTGGGTGATCTGTTCATATTTAGCTTATCATGGCTGGCTCCTACATTTCCCCCTTCACAAGCACTGATGACACGATCCAATCTTGGCTCCTACTTGCTCCTGGTTTTAAGGAGGTATGGAACTACTTATTAATAAATCAATTAATTGACAACTCTGGACCTATTTTTCTAGTATAACAACAGGCACTATAGGTAGTTATCTTGTCCCCCATGCCAGGGAGTTGCCCCTTGTCTCAGCCTATTTTAACCTATTTTGGGCAGGGAACATGGGATGACATGTTCCTTTCCACAACTACTTCGAGCTGACATTGGGGTGTTGTTATCTGGGCCCAAGCAGGTTGAAAGGCTAGCCAATGGTGGGGAGGAAATTTAGGCAATGGGGCATTCATCAGACTTCGTTGAAGGGACAGGGAGTGTTCATATCAGCTGGACTGGTCCACATCAGCTTTCAGGAAGTTCAGGGCTCACCACCATTCAGAGCAGGTTGTAATCAGCTTACATAGATAGCATCTGCCAGCCAAGTGGAAGCTATTGAGATAAGTTTAAACTAGGAACAGAAATTAAAACTTATTTACTTAAAGTAAAGCCCATATTGTAGAAAAAAACCAGATAACGGGTATCTGTAAATGGAAGAAATAGACTCATACATTTGAGTCCTAGCAAAAACTACAGATTTTGGTTAGAAGCATATGTATTTTTCGACTGTCCAGAGAACCATGTATGGTAGCTTTAGAATGAGCTAATGAGTTGGCTATAGCTTTGTGGAAGAATCTGAATACCTTTTGCTGTTAAACTGACATTATAACTGCCCTAGCTATTAATACTATCAGAGATCTCAGATGGATAAATAAAGTATATCTGAGTATAGACCAAATAGTTTTTGAATCTATTAAAAATAACAGGGATCAGAGTCCATATACGGTTAGCTATACCCAGGTCTTCATAGCATTGGAGGCAGAAATATCCAGAACAGCAGTCTTATTGTCTAAGCCAGGCCCATAAGGTAAATTTTTTTTCCTTTTCTGTGGAAGAGGGACATGGAAAAGACTGACCTTATTTTGTCTAGGCAAAAGTGATACAATCAGTTCTCCAAGGTCCTGCTATTTGTCCATAGTCTGGACCAGGTCCTGGCAGCAGATGTTGTTAGGGCATCTTGACCAGTGATCAGCATTGTCTTAATCCAGGTGGAGACATCATGGTGTCCAATAATCTTCTTTGGAGACCTTGGGTTACTGCTAGGACCTTGGAGTCTCTGTCTAATATAATAAGCTTTTTAATCATTATTTTAAATGCCATATTCTGCAGATCTCTGAAGTATGAGGGCTGATTAGATAAGCTTTGTTTCTCATTATTTGTTTTAAGTTTGACTTTGAAAACATATACAGGGAACTAAATAAGGCTTATTTCTGTAACTGATTATATCAGTACTTTAAAGATGGCTGACTAACTTGTATTTCCTAGCATTCTATAATGTTAGCAGCTTTCACAAGATTAGAACTCGGTAATGATTTTGAATTAAAGCTAATATAAAAACGGAATTAGTTATTCTGAAGGTAAACACAGAACAAGTTTCTATCTAGCTGTTAATGCTGTCTCCTGCAAAGGCAAGGAACAGGTCCCAGGGTGAAATGGGAACAGGAGGGAGTCTAAGAGCCAGCATTGTGCTAGGACAAATGGAGACTCAGGCCCACCTTCCTGCTGATCTGTAGAACCCATCTTGGCAGGTGTGTACCAAGTTGACCTGGGAAAGCTGCCCTGGGTCCTACAATTTTCCCCCTTCACACATACCTATGACATGACTCCATCATGGGTCCTGTCTGTCCCGGGGCTCAAGGGTGTGATACTGAAGCCTCAGTACCATCAGTCAAACAGTATTGACCCATTCTCGAGCAAAAGCCATCAGTCTGTTGATAAGAAGAAGTGTAATCATTAGGGTCCTCTTAGAGCTGAAAGCAAGGTTGGTAACCAAGGAGACTAGTTGGACAAGTTTTCATCCAGCTTCCCTGTGAGTGTTCTATTCTCTGTCATTAACAGGACCATTGAATCTCTAATTACCCCATAGTGATTGACATAGAAACAACATTCTTTCCTCCAGAAGGTCCAAGCCTCCTAGTATCAACATAAAAATTTATGACTCAGTTTATCCAAATAGCTTTAACCCAACAAAGTTAGCAAAGGAGGCTAAACATACATTTTTAAGTCTGACTAGACCTTGAGCAAGGAAATATATTTTTAAACCATTAGTTAATATTTTTAATGCTTTTACCCTTTAATATAGTTTTCCATGTAATAGTGATTCTTCCATTACAGAATTTTTCCTGTTGTTATTTTACAACTGCAGTTTTGCCTATGTTGTGAATCTCAATTCAAACATCTAACATGCAGGTGGTCCCAGACTTCCCCTGTATAGCCTCTAAAAGATTGAGATTCATAGGCTAGGATGCTGTTCCAAGCCCTCTCTCAAACTGCTTAGGTCATTGTCTTCTGCATCACAGGAAATGAACATTTCCGTTTCTGATTAGCTTTTGGTGCTTATGGCTCTGACCCCAATTTTTAGCCTTTTATTTTAAGTTCAAATATTAGCAATATAAAACATAGTATAAAACATTTTATAGCACAAATGTCTCACAGTCTTATAAATTTATTTAATGTTTTTTTCTAAAAAATTAAAATCTCTTAAATGTTTTCCTGCAATATCAAGAATATCAAAAATAAAGTACTTCTTTAGGCCTGCCCTTAACAGCATATACATAGCATGTCTTTTAGATCTCACCCTGCTCCATTTCACTGTAGCTGGTACTTCTGGTGACTATCACATGGCACTGGCATTTTTAAAACTATTAAGGTCCATTGTTGCAACTGCACATCCTTTGGGATTCTAGTCCTGCCATACATTTGTAAACCTCACCTGTTTCCTATGATCTCTTTATGACTTTATAACCATTATCACCTGGGTGACTCTTAAATTAACAAAGTCTAGCTGGCAGAGCAAGGTACCTTTGAGTATAAAACATTGAGGTGCAGCTTTTATACTTTAGAAAGGTACATGAGTCATCATGTAAAAATCTATCCCAATCCAAACTATCTTGGAGATTTTTTAGGCCCACTCTTCGTGGTTACCTTTAATCAAAATGATGGTGAAATCATGTGGCATTAATTTTTTTAACTCCAGCAAAATAGTTATCCAAAATTTAAAATGGAATTATGTTTTATGGTTTCTTTAAAATTACTCATGCATAGATTTTAAGAAAATAAAGCATGGATCTAACAAAGGAAGAACCATAATCCCATTTTTGAGCCAGCTTTTCAATAAAAATATAGCATATCCCAGTTTTAACATTACCTATACCAAAAAGTCATCTGAATTTCTGCTAACCCAAATTTAGTAATCAGAGCTCAGTGATAAATTTCTGAATCGAGGCCCATAAATGTGGCCACAGCAATGATAGGTGGCAGAGACAGCAAAAATAGTCAGAAACATTTCTGTTTTAGCTCCATGCTTGCAAGAAAACTTACATAGACAAACCTTTCAACAAAACAAGCATATTTAGTATTTGCAAGTATGAGAAACCACAGCAAACATAGTTTACCAAAGTCTTTCTCATGGTTTCCCTCAGTGGTGTATGATATATTGTATGGCTACAATATTTTAAACAAGAACAGAAACATGCATATGCTATAACAAAAAAAAAACCTTTAAATTTACATTACATAAAATCCTATACCGGCGTGAAACATTTGAGATCAACAACAGGTTTTTTTTTTATACTTTAACCAATAATAATTTGTAACTAGCCCCTATAAATGATGACAGATATTTATAGCACATTGGATCTGAATGATCAAAGCAGCTCTGGTGGAGGGAAGTCTGGCTAGAGGGTCACAACATGGCCATTGCAGCAACACCTATAGCCAGAGTCCTTGACCCACAGAGCCAAACCTTAGTCAGGTTTGGCCAGAAGCTGAGGCATTCAGCTCCCAGGGCAGGCGGAGAGAACTCATCCACTAACATGGGAGGGGGCACGGAGGTATGCAGCATGGGGAGAAAATGTTGTTAAACTCTGCAAGCCATAGCAATTAACCCCAGATTCTCTGTTCACTGTTTGAAATACTATTGGGATACATCAGTCCCCTACAACTGTGGCTGGCAGCCTTGCTACATTGCAACAACAAGGCTGCATAGCCCAGCCACCCAGCCACACAAGCACACTGTCCTGCAGCCGGCAGCCTCATGCTTGGGGCCAAGGCTGACTCCTTTTCATGATATGTTTAAGGTGGCGAGGAAAATATTTCCCTATGCTTGTGGCCCTATCTCTAAAGTCCAGTCCTGTAAGGGATCACAATATCAAAGTCAAGTCGTGATTTGAGTCTGTCCCATATTGTCAGCGTCAGTCTTAGTCAGGACAAAAACACTACAACACACAGACACACAGGACAATGAACAAGACAATGGCGCCGAACCAAACCAAAGACGCCAGTCTCAAGCTGCTTTGCGGGTGCGACCCGCTCACCTATGAAACTGAGACCGCTATCCGTGTGTCTCTATACAGAACTGAGACTGCTACCCTTGGGTCACACCAGAGGGAACCACCCTCCTCCAGGCACTGGCCTGTGAACTTTTCTCTCATTTGCCTAGATCATCTACAGGCTCTTACGGTTCCTGGGCCCAGTTACAGAAAGACATGAGACATGAGATATGAAACAAAACACAGAAAACTCACCAGCCGGTTGAAGGCTCTACAGTGGTAGTCCCAGTGGGTTTGGGTAATCCAGGATGAGCCCCCAAATGTTATCCTCAAATCTGCGAAGTCCCCCAAAAGCCAACAAGGAGACTGAGTTCCCATATGTAAAAGCAAAGAGCCTTTATTTTATGCAAGTTTGCAAAGACGCTCTCTCCACATGTCCCTGAGCTCAGTTAGAGTGGGTTTTTATAGTAGTAAAGATGGCTCTTCGTGGATATCCCGCTGATGCCTTGTGTTGCGCAGATCCTGCAGCTTTGGGTCTGCCTGTCAGGTCCCTTCAGGTGCCCAGCAGATAAGGTCGATGTTGGGGAGGCCAAGTCATAATACTGGGCTTGGGCCTGGGCATCTGTAGGGTTGGTCAGCCAGATTAGAAATGGGTACTATGGGGACTGCTGTCCGGTGCTCACCCACACCTCCATGAACAGGTTGGATCTGTTGTGCTGCCCTGGTGGATTGCAGGACCTGCTCTTTCGAGTTTACAGCTGGTAGGGATTGGGCATACGTCTCCCACTCTTATGACCACAGGGCCAGCTTGCCCACCTGCTCCAGGTGTTGGTGTGGGTTGGGGTGGTGTTTTAGCTTTGTCTTTGACAATGCTTTATGTTGCTTATGTTCACATGCCTCTATCGTTAATCTTTTTACCACTAAAAATGTTTCTACATTGTAAATCATGTGATCACCTTAACTGTGAGCTCTAACACGCTTTTTAATAACATTTCCTCAAAAAAAAAAAAAATCACTGATTTTTGGCCAAGGTCCTTCAAGTGATCATCTTTAGGGAATATGTCAAGTTTAGAGGAAATAATACTTCATTGCTTCCAATCATTTCTAATAAATTTTCTATCTTACCATGTACAGACTCCCTCTTTGTTTCAAATGTCCACATTTTCCATATCCATTTTGAATTGCATTTTTCTGAATTTTTTTTCAGTAGTAAGGGGATGTCTTTTGGTCCCTACATTAAATTAATAGGCTGTCTTCATGCCACTGCACTCATGTGAGAATAAATATGGGTCTCTTCATGAATGAGTAATTCACCCAGGAAATGATCAGAGAAGACAGCAATACCACAACAAATCTGTTGACCAATAAAGTTCAAGAAAACTGTGCTGTTGTTAATTAAGCCACGAAAAATGGCACGCTACGTAAACATTGGGTCTATTTAATGTACTTGGGACATCATCCAGCTACACTTACGTTAGTGTTGAAACATGAAGTTCTAGAGAACTTTCTAACCAGTAGAAATTGTCATCTTCCTATACATAAATGCCAGCATAAATCCCGTTGTGAACTGTGCATGTAGTATGAGTGACACCCAGTGCTATGTCCTTAACAGACACCTGAATTTTGCTGCTCAAGAACAGGTCTGTAGGAAGTCAGAAAGAGACCATGACTCTGGGAAATGATAGAAAATTGTGGGGTTTTGTGGATATTTTGTTTAAGCAATAATATCCAGGAAATAGGGAATGACACATCATCAAATTGCTCTTAGCGTAAGAAAGAAGCTTCCGTTTCTGATTCTTACCCAGCATTAAAATAGTGTTAAAGACTTTAGCTTTTCCTTCAAGACATGCAATAGGAAGGAAATGGAGACTTTGGAAAGCAAATTCTCATTAACAGTTTGAATGCACATTGACTCTCCTTCCATGTAATTAAAGCTACTACACTCATTTTGCTTTTGAATAGTTCACCAAAAATTCTCTTGGGAAAACTACAGATACCTTAGATACACTATTGTAATTAAAATTTGTTAAAACCATAAGTATAATAGAATTTTGTTACAATTTTGTTTGGCATTGTTTTTCATAGGTGGCTGAATAATAAGACGTGGGCCCAAACAAAGGCAACATTCCCCCTACCCTGCAACCCCAATCCTTTGGGAAAATACATTATATAATGAATTGCCTTCAGCAGTTGATATTTCCCCCTCTTGTTAACTTTACACCTGGGGTAGTGCTACTGAAATATGTAAGGTTCTCTCAGGCATTAAAGAGCATCAGAAGGAAATTAAGCCTCTTCTGTCCCTGGGTACGTATCACAGTCTCTGAAGTTTAAACGTCCTAATTAGACATAACACCAGCTGTAATGGTCACAGAGATCACCATCAAACAACATACACAAATAAAAATACTGTATGACTGTCAGTGACTTTAGCTGGCCAAGAAGTCGGTGGCTATATATCCCTCCAGAGTTTGAAAAACATACTGCAAATTTGCCAAGATTTTTTTTTCATAATACTTTCTTTTATTTACTTTAGAATTCATATCTGTTCATTTACATATTATTGGGAACTAACAACAGGTCTGTTAGGTCCTTAATAGGTGGTAGATGTTCACAGTATGTTTTGTGTGTAAAGGTGTTTTCCAATAATTGGTCGAGTCAGTAGCAACAGAAATGCATAACCAGGAGTGGGCAGAACATGACCCTAGGTCTCTGGTGGGTAATATTAGCAAGAACTCGAAGATAAGACTTAATTTAGTTTTAGAAGAATGGGGGTTGAGTTCACCCAATCAGCTTTTCCATGTTCTGTAACCTTTTTGCGGCAAAATTTGCTCACCAAGCAAAATGCTAATAAATAGAATCTCTTTCTAAGGTGGTTATGGGTATTGACTAGTTGAATTATCTTTATAAACTCCTGGTATATTGCCTAACTTCATGCTGAATAGATGATGATTTCATTCAGTTCCCAAGAAAGAATGGTAGAAAGGGTAGTACAGATCTAAGTTATCAAAGATGACTGAGTCTAGACACCAAGGCATTAGAAACTCTTAAGTATGAAATACTGCCTGGGCCAGCTGCATAATTTAGGGGTTCAGTACAAAATACAAATGTAGGGCTTCTGTCTGTGAAAACACTTAAGTTTTCAGGATACCTAGCATAAAATGAAATAAAAGTTCAAGTATAGGCTTTTGTGCAAACAGATGGGACACCTACCTTTGAATCCAGCCTTAACTGCAGTAGTTTTTCTGACTGTTCTCTCTATACCCATTCCTACTGTGTGACATAATTTCCACACAAAAGAGGAAGTCACTTTTCCAACTTAAAGAGTAGATCTTGTAATCATATGCTTTGATCTTATATAATTTATAATATAAATTATAAAAAATAAAGAGAAAAGAACCTGTACGAAACAGTGACCAAGTGAGTGTGCTCCAAAGTTAGAGAGCCTTGCTTGTGCTGTATTTTCCTGTCCTATCTGTGATCTTGAATGTATTTTGTAAACTCAGCTGACAGTGCTTAAAATGGATATAATAAAAGGTATAATATATAATAGCTTACACGGAGCACTTGGGACAGTGTTTGATAGAATCAATTGATAGATATTAGCTACCAACATTTTAAGCAGAATCATTCTTGAAAGATGATGCTGCATGGTCCTCAGGCTCTGCATCCGCCATCTGCATGTGTCCACTCTCTATGGTCATCCTCTGCTGTCCCTCTTTGATGGCTTTCTAGGGGTATTGGTGATGTTTGTTTTCTAGCACTTAGATATAGTATCTTGTTTATTTGTTAGAAAAACCTTTATGCTTAGACATTGCTATCATCTTCTTTTTTGATAGCTTGACTGGTAAAACTGACATTTTAACATGTCCATTTGACCTTTGATATAAACTACTAATCTTAGGAGCTGAAGTGTACACATTTTTAATTAATTATTTTATCTTGTTTTGAATGTTACATCCTTTGATTTAAGCTACTATGTTCTTTGTAATACACTAAGAGTTTAAAATTATTGAAATACAAAATTAGTTTAAGTATATAGATTAAAGATTTCTGAGAAAGGCACAGGATTCTGTCCTTACCCCATTGATGATACAAGCCAATTCAACAAGCAAAGTTCCTTTCTGGCTCTTCAGAAAAAAATTATTGATTAAATGTATTATTTTCCCCTTTTATAGAAAACAGATTCTTTTCTTATACATTATATACCAAGTACAGTTTCTCCTCCCTCTGCTGCTCCCACTTCCTCCAATTTTTCCTCCACTCCTATCCAGATCCACTCGCTTTCTGTCTCTCATTTGAAAAAAACAGGTTTCTAAGAAATAACAGCCAAATATAACAAAGAAAAATATAATAAAACAAAAATCATCACATTGAAGTTGGAGAAGACAAACTGACAAAAGAAAAAGAGCCCCAAGAGCAGGCACAAAAATTAGAGATCTGATCATTTATACATGCAAAAGTTTCTTTCATAAAAATACAAAACTGAAAGCTATAACATATAAGCTGATGGAGACCCATGCAGATCCTGTGCTCACTGCTTCAGGTTCTGTGAGTTCATATGAACTTTGCTCAGTTGATTTTTAAACCAACCAGGGTTTCGTTCCTGGTGTCCTCTGTCTCCTCTTGTTCGTACACTCTGCTTCCTCTTCCAGGAGAGTCCCTGAGTTCTGAGAGGAGAGATTTGATGGAGACATCCTATTTGGAGATGTGTGTTCCTAGGTTAGTCTCTCTTTGAGTAAAGAATGAATGTGATTCTGTGGATTTGTTCACATCTGCTGCAGGAGGAAGTTTCTCTGATTCTCTGATGATGTCTGAGAAAGTCACTGATCTCTATGTGTAGCCAGATATCATTAAAAATCATTTTTATGTCTGCTCCACTCCTTGCCTTTCCCCTACCCTTCAACTCTCAAATGTAGAGCTCAATAAATTCAATAAAAAAGAATCATTTTTATCACTACTTTCTTTAATAAATTCACATACGTACAAAATGTACACCGACTACTCTTGAATCCCTTCCATTTCCCTGTTTCTACTGTTTACCCCAGTCCCTTCCCTTCCCATCTCTTTCTCCCATTCTCTTCTATTTCTTTTGTGACACATTGGTTAACCAGGATTGTCTGTGTTACCATGGATTTGAAGATATCCTTTAGAGAAGGGGATACTTACCAGTAGGGATACAATTGAAGACAACATCTCTCTTTTTTTCTAGAATCTATCAGCAGCCAAAAGTAGAACAGAAAGGATTAGTATCTCATTAGTTCTTTGCCCATCCACCATTGACTGCTGACAAGGCCAGTCTAGTCTTCCGTGGGGGTTCAGGGTCGCAATGGCTTTTGTGTTGAATCTAGAGGATAGCATTTCACAGTTCTTCACTATTCACCCTATCTTTGCCTTTCCAATACTGTCCCCTTTCATAGTGTTTCCTGAACCTTAGATGGCGTGGTGCAAATATTTTGTTTAGGGTTGAGCCTTCAGCCATCACTTCTTCTTAGCACTGTTTTATCATGAGTTTCTATAGTCGCTTCCCTTCACTGAAGAAACTTCCTTGATTAAGGCTGGGAGTGGCCTTTATCTATAAGCATAAACATATTTAGGTATTTAAATGGCAGTTAGATGCTGTGTCTATTTAGTTAATAATAGTCCTAAGTTCCCTCCTTGGACCTAAATCTCCCCAGTTGTGGGTTGTGGACCAGGGTTACAGCTCCAGGACTGGATTCTCTCCAATGAAGCAGGCCTCAAGCTCAATCAGAAGGCAGTTGGTTCCTCCCATAGCCTGTCCTTTTCTTAATGCTCGCCTCTGCCTATCATTTATCGCTAATTTGGAGATACAGTGTAAGTAAAATGGAACTCTTCATCATACCTCACTCATCAAATAAACTATTTGGATTCTTCTGCATTGAGAGTACAGCATTGTTTTAAACTGCCCTAGCTGTTAACTGCAGAGGTATGGCAGGTGCATTTTCATCATGCATTCAGGAATGGGTAGATATATGAGTTGATGCTAGCTTTAGGCTAATATGAACAAAGCTGCCTGAACATTGTTATGCAGGACTTGATGTGAATATGTAAATGCTGAAACTCAACAGGGAAGCAAAGGTATTTTAAAATGGACAAACTTTAATGAGATCTTTAGAGGAAGGCATTTAAAAAGAAATCATTAGTAGTTAATTTTTCAGCTTTTGTATTTCCTCTGTTTGAGCAGAAAATTTTACTTTATTAGAGTTAAAATAAACACAAACATGACTTTAAATCCATAAATGACATCAGAAAATCAAGACTTTTCATTTCTTGGTTATTAATTTTTCCTTTCATACAGAAACTCTTTTCCTTCAACCTTTTCATGTAAAAGAAGGTAAATACATGGTAATATATTTTTTTTACATTTTCTCCATATTATAGAAAACTGTAATTTAAATGAATCTAGGCAGAATTTGCAAGTGTGCATTGTGCCTGCCTATTTCTTTAAATGTAGTGGAATAAAATACTTTGTAAGCTGAGGTTGTGTGTCTTATGAGCAGCTGCAGATGGGAATGGAGAGGCAGGATGGCAGATCTTATCCATAATACATATTCTCCATGGAGTACTCATTCCTGTGCAACAAGGGATTTTCTCAGATTACAAAATAATAAAAAGGAAAAGAATTTAAACAACAATCAACAGGAAAATGAAAGGTACGTATGTTAGAGATATTTCACCTCCACCCAGGGGTATCTTTTTCTCTGGTATTCAACTAGAGTCTTATCTTCAGTGATGTTTGAAAATCAAGAGAGAACAAAACTCCCTCTTCTTAAAACATAAAGGATGATTTTGTGGTTCAGAATTTTCAGTCCCCAGAACATACCACACTGTACTATTGCTTGTGTTTATGGCTAAACATAAAGGGAGTTGATTTGAATCTTTAAGAATTGCAATAATCCATGGGATTATGAAGCTGACCAACTCTCTCGGTATATTTTTAATCTGGAAAAAGAAACAGAGATGCTGTGTTACTGATGGGTCATCAGTATCCTCCTAGTAACAATGGGATATTGTGACAAGGTAGGACATACTAAGAGACTAGCAACAGAAGAGAATCACAAATCCTAATTCTTAAATAGAGTTCTTGGAGTAATGTATGCTATAAAATTATAATGCTATTTCCAAATACATGGATACATTATTTATACCAGAAAAAAACAAAAATTAATCCCAGGTAGTATAGTTTGCATCCTTAATGTTTTCCCCAAGATTATGCATTAAAGGTTTGGTCTCCAGGATGAAGCTGTTTGTTAGAAAGTTTTGAAACCTTAGAGAGATCTGACCTACCTAGAGATGGTGAGCACTTTGAAGGATACCATTCTTAAAGGATTCTGAGATTCAATCTAAACTCCACCAAATCATTGTCATACCACTCTTCTGAACATGAGATTCTGCATTGCCTTATGGACAAAACAATGGGCCCAGCAGATACAGAGCGAAGCTTCCAGAACTGTGAAGCAAAATAAATGTAGCTTTTTTTGTTTATTTGTTCTTTTGTTTTAACTCAAGGAAAGAAGGGTTTATTTTGGATGGAATTTTGAGGCCACAGTCCATGTTGGTGGGAAAGGAAAAAAAAGCAAAGAGGTTGTTTGTTCCATTTCCACATCACCTCTGCAGACAGAGATGAATACTCTCTGATTTCTTTTTCAAGTTGATTTTCACAGCTTGTATGGTGGTGGGAAGCAGAGAAACACAGCAGGGGATCTGAACCTATTTAGAACATACTTAAAACTCATCTTTAGAAGATAGCTAGGTGAATAAAAGAACAAATTAGAAAGTGCTGCTTAGCAAAGTAGTATTATAACTAAGGATAATGATGAATTTTAATAAGTCATAAAATCCTCATTGAGATGGTTAACATTGACTACCAAATTCACAGGACCCATTAGATAAGCCTTTGCACCCAACTGTAAGGATTAGCTACAAGAGGCTAGTCTTTGGGCATGCCTGTAGGGAATTGTATTGAAATGGGAAGACTCATCCTAAATATAGGTGTCCCCACACTATGGGCTTGATTCTCAGACAATGTAAGAAAGAGAAATCTGGCTGAGTACAGACATTATCTCCACATTTCCCTGACTGGAAAAGCCATGTGACCAGCTGGGTTTCTTCCACCATACTCTGGTTGCCCGAGGCCTTGTCTTTTCTATTCTGAAAGGATGATCTCCTCAGACTCTAAGCTAGAGAAGAAACTCTGGTTTTCTTTAAATCACTTCTTATCAGGTATTTGCTCAACACAACCAAAGTAATATAGAAGCTAGGTACTGAAAAGAGGGGCTGTGGCTGCAAGAAATCTGTGAGGTGATAAGGCCTTTGAAAGGCTTTGAAAGAATGTGAGGGAGTTGGCAGCTCTTGGAAAAACAGCCCTAGAGTGCAGCATGCAGAACTTAATGGGCCATGGTGGTAGATGTTACAAGAAAAGAACGCTGAAAGTGTTGAATACAGTGATGGCTCCGCTATTGGTTTCAGAGGGCGAAAAGGACACCATCACTCATGGAACACCCTGTCAAGGAGTGAAGTTGCAATCTGTCCATGTTCTGGAAACCTGAGCAAGGTTGAATTTAATGGTAATAATCTAATTTGTTTGAGTGGAAGGAAATTTCAAGACAGGATAATGTTCAGGCTGTGGCATGGTTACTTCTTACCTTAGTATTAAGGTATGTAGTGAAAAAAAAATAAAGAGTTGAGAGAAAGGAGATAAAAAACATGAAGTTTGGAGAGGAAGAGTATGAATAAGCTCAAAACTAAAGCAAGACCAAAGCTGAAAGAAAGGTTTTTGTGGTCAAAAAGAAACACACTGTTCTGTCCAAGCCCAATAGCAAAAGTGTTCTGAGAAGAGGACCCCAACCTTCTAAGGTTCAGACTTGAGAAAGTGTAATTTATTGGAAAGCGGAGAGCTTGCTCTGTAAATGTAGCTGAAGGAGCCCCTACTTCTCTAAGACAACTGCTTAAGGAATCTGTGGTTCGAAGAGTTAGGCTATAACTTAGCACTTGGTAGCAACATCTAAGTGGTAGTGGTTTTGCAGGTATGAAAGTCTCAAAATTAAGAAGATTGCAAAGTGTCATTACTTGCATTTAGAGCAAGCAGCTGAAACTTAGCCATGTTTAGAATTTCTTACCAGAGTCCCTGAAAGGTCACTGTATAAAGGTATGGAGGTAAATCCCAAAGTACAAGGAAGATCCCAGGATACTGGTGAGTCTAGGATGATGAGACATCAGTTGAACTAATAGGCAGAAAAAGAGTAAAACTAGTCCAAGAAAGAGTCTATGTGTGCTACAGCTAGCAGAGCTAGGGGCTGGGGCCGCTCTAATTCCTCCAGACGAACATAGACCTGTAAGATTTGATGTTTTTCCCTGTTGCACTTCAGTTTTGCTTTGGTCCAAGCATTTCTTTCTATGTCTCAATTCCTCCTTTCTGGAAAAAGAGTACTTCCCTTGTGTTGAAGTATATTAAGTCTTTCACTAGGTTACAAATGCTACAAAGGCTCACAGTTGAGTGATTATTTTGAGTTGAAGAAGAGAAATTGCCTTTTAAACAGAATTGGAACTATTAAAGACTGAGGGACTTGTGAATTTATGGGGTTAAAATGAGTAAGTCTATGGCTTAAATATAGTTTGTTTGGGTGTCAAATCAACAGAGATGAACTTATGATAATTTTGTCTGATAAACTGACAAGATCTTGAATTATTATGGGGCAAGCCTTTGAGCATAGCTGTGAAGGAAAATCTAGATTAGGTTAGCCTCTGGCCATAGCTGTGAAGGGTCTTCTTGATTTAGGTTAATTGAAGTGGAAAAACTTAGTTGCCATGCCTACTGCCCTCCTTTCTTCACTGTGATGGATGGGATCCACAAGGACGACAAATCAGAACAAAACTTTCTTCCTTTAGGTATGCTTTGGTCAGGTATTTGCTTAAGGCACTGAGAACAATCTCTAATACTCATATGCTTTAAAAAAACCTCATTCTTTAAAACAGGAGTGATTTTGTGTCTCAGAATTATATTTTTGTTGGCTTTTCCACAAATGAATCAGTGATATGCTTGTATCATAATTGGTACTACACATTTAGTTAAGGGTTTAAGAATGAGGATTTTGAATGTATCAAATATTATACATGTGCCCTTCATGACATATGTTATTAGAGTTTGAAGGAGTTCTACTTCCTGTTATACTAAGTTATCAGTTTCAAATGTCATACAGAAATCAAGTCAGACATTTCCAAGTTAAATATTAACTCCTTAGATATTATCATATGCCTACATTCATATTTGCTTATTTAGCTTTTAGCATCCATTGTAAACCCTGTTAGGGTATAAATATATGGTGCTATCTTTTCTTCTAACATAAGAAAATAAGAATGAGAGGTATTTAAATTATGGTAAAATTTGTTATAGTTAGTTTTCTGTAGGAAAATAAAAATTAAAATTGTTACTTCACTCAAAAATTTCAAAGCAGTTTCCAATATATATTTAATTACAGAGTAGAGATATGAAGGTGGGGGGTTGAGAAGTGTCTTTAATTATCTCTCTTTTCTTTCCCATTCTCGGGTTCTTAGGGAAAGTGTAATAAGAGAGGACAAATGAAATTCTCACTTCTTGTTAATATCTTGGATCAAAACTCAGTGCAGTTTTGATATCTGGACAGGATCCCCTAGGAAACTGATTTGTTTAGAGGTACAGCCACATTGCAATGCCATCCATCTTCTACCTTCATAGGCAGGCATCATGGCTATATAGTACATCCCAGCTAGACTGCATCAGATAAAAGAGGTGTCAATTTTCTTCTGTCTAGAAGAACTATTATTGACTTCTAGTGAACTTGACAACTCATTTTGACAAAATAGGCAGCAAGCTCAGCTTGCCTTATCCCCAAGATTTCTAGTGATGAGAAATCAGAGCGAGCTTGAGGAGCAACGCTACACAGTACACTGTTCCTCAGTTCAAAGGGCTGAGCAGTTTCCTGCTCCATCTTGCCTCTTAAAGAACCAAGACAAGAAACAACAAAGAGATGAAGGAAGGTTTGCATATAGTTTCTCCTGCTCTTGCACCATGCTAGTCCCTATTTCATCTCAATGGATGTCTTCTGTTTTTCTCAATCCCTAAGCAATAGTCCTTCTCTGTGGGACTGAGGTGAGAAAGGAGTCAGGGTTTTCACTTAATACTATACGTCCCAACATTTACATTCTTGGTTGACTGGAGTGGATCATCATCAACTCTCTATGATATGCTCATTGAATCAATATTCTTTCTTGTTTTGCAATTAATCATAGTTTAGACATATCAGTTTTTCTCTCCCTTGCCGATTCTTACAATCACCTGCAACTATTATACCAGATTTGATAATAAGAGATGACTAAGCATCAGACTCACAAACTCCCATCATTTATGCATATTCCATGTTTATCCTTCTACAGTTTTATAGAGTACCTAGGCATATTTATGCAAACCTTAGCGTTTAACAGAATTGCTTCCAGAACATGCCCTGCTGTAACAGCTGTCAGTGACAGCAGCCTCAAGAATTAATTCTTTTAAGCTGGGAATTTTTATATTTGGTTTAATTTACATGACTGCCTATGAGTTTATAGAATATTCAACTATTGTTCATGGCTAATGTATAGTACTGCATATCTTATGTGATATTGGGAATCAATTTGTTTAAATTTTCTTCAAGATTGCATTTAATGAGATGTGGAGATCTTTAGTGATGAAAAAAAGAAGGATGCCAAAACCAAATAAGGAGGGCCAGAGAAAATAAACTTTTTCTTCTATCTGAAATTGTGTACAGTAGTATGATATAATCATATAATTATACAAACTGAATTCATTCCACATTCTTTACAAAAACCATCACTCAAGTTGAAGCAATGAAGCTGGTGACAAAGTGATGTTTTAGCCATTCCTGTGAGTTACTGGGGCTGGTTGCAGCCACATCCCAGTTGCTCGTCACTTTTAATCTTCATGTATAAAAGTCCTTTATGTTTCCAGTAGAAATTAAATTCACCCAGTGCATTATGCTATGTTTCTTCAAATGCACAGCTTTTAAGTGCTTTCTAATTAACAAGGATTGGAAACTGTTTTATTAGATTAATGAAGTGTTCAAGACCATGCTATTCAACACACCAATCCTCCATTTTTCTCTTTGATTCCTACCAGCTCTTAGTGATCTTAGTATTTGGGCCCAACCTGCATGAAGTCACTTATGAAAACAAAACTGTTTCTTTCAAAGAATTTAATCCTATAATTGAAACAAGCAAAATGTTTACTGAATTGAGTAAATGTAATATTCTGCTACCAGTACTAAATAAGCTAATTTGGAGAAGTGTTTTACAATGCAGGAGTATAAGACATGTAATGTTAGAAATAGCGAACAGTGCTGGTGAAGCAAGGAATGAGATAGACGGTTAGTACTTCTCAGTTCATAGGGACAGAGTGAGTTGGAATCTTACTATCACAATTCACATCATCTATTCAAATGGATTAGTTCATTGGAAATCTGTGACTAGATACTTTTGGTGATTTTTTTTTTTTTTGGTCACTCTGTAGCCATTATCTAAGGCATTATTTAGCCACTTACTGGCTTCCAGTGTTAGACTTGAATTTGTTTGCTCTGTTTCATTTGCTCCTAAAAACACATTTTAATGTTTTTTTCACAGTACATACATCAGTAAACTTTAAAGCAATGTTTTTTCCTTTCCTGCTAGCCATTATCTAGATATTATTATCTGTTCTAGTTTAACTGCTAAGAATTTGG
This sequence comes from Ondatra zibethicus, assembly GCA_004026605.1. NCBI lineage: Eukaryota > Metazoa > Chordata > Mammalia > Rodentia > Cricetidae > Ondatra > Ondatra zibethicus. The sequence goes on from PVIU01008379.1 coordinate 54,003, forward strand.
GTATCAGAACCTGCTTGCATGTTTCATAACTCTAAGACAGAAAAGGCAGTTCAAGGCAGGCATGACCCAACAGTCAATCATATTTGTCTTCCACATGCATTTCTATGCTTATATTTTTCCTAAACGTGAGCTGACTCCACTCAATTGAGTTTTCTTGTTTTGTTTTCCTCTACTACAGTATTGTGGGAACTCATTCATGTAATAGCCTTTAAGATACCAGCCCACTTTGGGCGTGGTCTCATGTACTATCAGTGCAGATGAAAAGCATGTATAAGTCCCCTTTTTTCTGCTGGACAGTCTCTGTCTATACTACTATTGTACTATTGTGTGGAACCAATCCTTTGTAGTAAGAAGCTGTTTGTTCGTCCCAGCCACCCAGAACCGAAATAACCACACAGAAACTGTATTAATTAAATCACTGCTTGTCTTATTAGCTCTATCTCCTAATTGGCTAGCTCTTACATATTAATTTAACCCATCTCCATTAATCTGTGCATCACCATGAGGTCGTGGCCTACCAGCAAAGCTTCAGCATATATGTCTCCGGCGGCAGCTCCATGTCCTCTCCCTGACTATGCCTCCTTTCACCCAGCATTCAGTTTAGTTTTCCCTGCCTACCTAAGTTCTGCCCTATCAACAGACTAAGGCAATTTATTGATTCACCAATGGTATTCACAGCATACAGAGGGGAATCCCACATCACGTCCCCTTTTCTGTTTAAATAAAAAAGGTTTTAACTTTAACATAGTAAAATTACATATAACAAGAGTTATCAAGCAAGAATTATAGTTACAATATTTATATCTACTTTCTATCTATTCTTCAACTCCTTCAAAGATTCCAGAAGAATATAATATTACCTAAGTAAACAGGAAGTGAATTGTATGTAGCTCGATTGTAGAGTGCTTACTTAGCATATGGGATTCCCTGGATTATATTCCCAGCACTACATAAACTAGATATGGGGGTATACACCTGAAATCCCAGTACTCTAGAAATGGAGGCAGCAGAATCAGAAGTTCAGAGTCATCCTCCATTTCATAGCCAGTTTGTGCTCTATGTTTTTCTCTAAACAAGCAAACGAACAAAAACAGAAAATAGTTTTAGACTGGAGAAATGACTTGGTGGTTAAGCGCAATCGCTTGCTGCTCTTCCACATGACTCTGGTTTGGTTCCCAACACCCACAATAGGCAGCCCACAACTCCAGCCTCAAAGGACATTGCAGTTTCACACACACACACACACACACACACACACACACACACACGTAAAGTAAAAAAAATTTTTAATGTTTTCAGATATGTAAGGTTCCATCTAAGAGTTAAAGGAATGTGTATATTATTGTTCAGAATTATTCCTCCACAGTGGTCTATGCTACCCATTACTATGTTCTTTGCTATCTACTATCTAAATTGTTTGCAAACACCGGGACTTCTAGTTACTTGATTTTTGTTTGATTTGCTGTTACTTGATTTTGGTAAATAAGAACAATTTCCAAATATTTCAACTGAATTGGGAATTTTTCTTTCATTATTATTATTTTTACGTTTTCCTCCCATGGTGTTACAATGTTTGCTGTATTTTGCTCCATTTTCTCTGGAATGCTTTCACCTTATTTTTCATGGCTTTTATATTTAATATTCTTAAACTGTCATCTCTCCTACAAGACACACCACCACCATTGCTACACACACAAATTAGTCTTCTTTTATAAAACACTTTGTTATTTTATGTTCGCCTGCAGGTATGCATCTGTACCACCTATGTGGCTTATGTCTATAAAAGCCCAGAGAGGTATCAGATTTCTTGGAATTTTAGCTCAGGAGGGTTGTGAGCTGCCATGTGGATATCTGGAATCAAACAAGAGTCTTTTGTAAGAGCAGCAAGTGCTCTTAACTGCTGAACCATATCTCTAGCCTACACAATTGACTTCTTGATAACTATGATACTTTTGAGACTAAACAATCAATTGAGATTTTTCTCAAGACACCTTGTTCTTTCAAATGAGAAAGAGGCCTAATTAGTTTGGTTTTAAATTTGCTTTCAAGGTAATTCCCTATAAATTTTTAATATCCATTTTGGTACCAATCTAAAACATAAAGGAATTCAATAATGTGCTTATCGACTAAGCAAAAAGCAACTGATTATTAGTCTGTAACTTGAAGCCCACTCATTCAAGGTAATATATCTGAGGCTCTTATATGAAAAACAAAGTGTATGAAAAGCCATGCCTTAGCCTCCCAACCTGTAGCAGGTGTCTTGAGTTGCTTTATTTTATGCCTCTATCCAAAGAGGCGAGGACAGAAAGACTTAGTACAGATCTATTGGATGTGAGCTACTTGTCCAGCAGTGTGCTAAGCTCACACACTCCACTACAGCTCCTAAGCTTCCATCAGCTCTTGAGGAGATCTGACTCTTCTACAGGTGAATTTACAAAGGGAAACTTCAGGGGATCATGTGACACTTCAGTGGCACAGCTTACTCAGTGCCACAGGGCAGATGTTAGGTCATTTTGATTTCACAGCTCTGTGCATATATCACCTGATTCATGTAACCTCTGGTGTTTGCCACTCTGGTTATAAATATTTAATACAGGGAATTCTAAAATGAAGCAGCCAAGGTTAATTCTTTTTGTTATAATTAACACTATTTTATGCTTCAAAGTTTTTAAGATTAAAGAAATGCTACTAGTCTGCTGATAATTCATTTTTTTAATCAATGGGATTTTAAACTTAAAGTAATTAACAAGTCAGATTCCATAGTTACATACACCAGGATTCATAGTCTGCCTTTGAACTGAGCTGTTACATGACATCAGGAAAATTAATTAACCCCTAAATCCCTTTGTATTTATCTTCTGTGAAGTGAAGTTAATAATAGCACTGACTTTAAAGAACTGTTAGGTGTGTTAAATGAAAGTTCGCTTTTCAAGAACAAAGCATTTATTTATTTTTATATTCCAAGTAGCCAAAAGAGTATCTATACTTAGTAACTACTTGATAAAGATTTGTTGAATAAGTATAATAAAAACCTAATATACTTTTGTCACTGTTGGACAATATAGGGATAATAATACACACTTACATAATTTTCTTTAAACACAGAAGGTGATTTAAGAACTCTAGATAAGCAAAAGTTTTCCATTCTTTTTCTTGGTGCATTAAAACAAAAAATCAGGTAGGATCTGTCTACCATCCAGTCTTTCCTGTTCATATATACTCAAAAGATGTTTTGCTTTCATCCCCATAACTGCACAATAAAGGACAATTAATTAGTGGCATTTGTTATTTCACATTTATTGTTGACTAATGGCATTTCACTTTTTAAGCTGTAATTTTAAAGTACCTCAATTTCCCGAAACATGTTATAGGCTATTGAGCTGATGTGTTTTTGAAGAGAACAGCAGAAGGGAGGAATCTTGGTGAACTAAACATGATCTTATAATGAAGCTTTCCATTTTAAAATCCAGATAGGGCTTTGGCAGGAGCACTGCATCCATTGGTGACTCAGTGATGACCCCAATGACCTCAGAAAGGAGGTAGGTAGAGAACTAAGGCTCAGCTGTTGTGTCAGGGTTATACTTTTAGATGCCTTGAACCCCTGGAGTATTGTTCAGGTGGTTTCAGCTGACTCTGTTTTGACCATTATGGTTTTTTTCAGCATTTAGAAACAAGTTCTTAAAAGTATAGATCATATGCAGCCTTCATCTGACTTTCCTTTTAAATCAATGTTTATGACTTGTTTACTTTTTCTTTTCCAGGGGGAGGATGTCAAGGCCATATACATGCTAGGGTACTTCATACAACATGCATTTATTTTATTTATTATTTATTTTACAAATCATGAAAAGATAAGCAACTTGGGCTTTTTATATAGTTTTAAATTGAAATAAAAAATGATCATCCCTTAGGTATAGACACATAATAAATCATTAGCAGATATTATAAATGGAAAACATGGTAAAGCAAAACAAAAGCCCTTGTGAAGACAAATGCCCTGTCAACTTGTGTGATCTGTAGCAGGTATTCAGCTCTGGGGATTAATCTTTTAAGTCATATTTTTCTGGAAAGTCAATCAAATTCGTTTCAAATAAGAAAAACCTAGAGCACACTTGTGTTTCTGTGCTAACGTGTTTTGAGGTTTTGAATATGTATATTTTCTTTCATGTTTACCAACATGAGAAGATATGGCATATTTTGCAGTCATGAGAAATAGTTTGGATACATACATGTATGTGTCTAAGCATATATGCATAACCACCTCATGTCACTGAGCAATAAATTGCATTTGGGATTTAAATCATTGTTTTGTTGGCTGACAAGATGTTTTGACAGAAAATTAGACTGATGCTACTGTGAAGCTGTTCTTATTTACTTTCCATTGCTCAATTATTTTGAGGCTCACCCAAAACAGGGATTCATCACCTCTAGAGAGATGTCAGAAGATGTCAAGATGTAGATTTGTCTTTTTTATCCTTTCCTTCCAAATGGGATTCAATTGTCAAAATGACAGAAGATTTGAGCTAGAAAAAGGCCCCCAGTGAAATGTCAGAACTTTATCACAGATGCATTTCAATTGACACATTAGCAAGCATTCATTCACGTTGGGCTTGACCTTAAACCAACGATTAGATTTCTGGACTGAAAGCATACCAGCACCAATAAAAAATGGGCTACATAAATTACAAAGGGTATAATGCTGGAGGAAGCCGCTTGTTTCATTTCTGGCTGCTCAGGCCTGAATAATCACACAGAAACTTTATTATTTAAATCACCACTTGGCCTATTAGCTCTAGCTTCTTATTGGCTAACTCTTACATATATATTTAACCCATCTCCATTAATCTGTGTTATCGCCACGTGGCAGTGACTTACTGGCAAAGTTCCATCTGGCTCCAGCGGGGCTACATGGCTTCTCTCTGACTCTGCCTTTTCTTTCACCCAGCATTCAGTTTAGTTTTCCTCACCTACTTCTCTTCCCTGTGCAGGCTCAAGACAGTTTCTTTATTAACCAATGGTATTCACAGCATACAGAGGGGAATCCCACATCAGTGTAATTTAATGATGGAGAGTTCTTACATCAGCCACGGATCTGCCCTCCTTTGAACTTCACAGAACTTCCCCAGTGTGTAACTTTTTGACATGGAAGCCAGTAAAGTAAGAAAAAGAAACACTGTTTATGGTGACTTCATTATACCAAGTGCACAGAGAGTGATCTGGTCTTGAGAAACTGGATTTGGTCTGGAAAATGTGTGCTGAATTCTTTCAGAGCAGGTTTTCCCATGATGCAAAGCTAATATGCTGTTGTGTGTGTACTGAAATGGGCCATAGCTTCATATCCATTTCATCTCTGACTTTGACTCTCCTGTAATCCAAGAAAAACCTGTGTTTCTCCATACTGGGCTTAAATCCTCACACACACACCAGCTCAGATCACTAGTCCAAAATAGCCATGGAAATTTCAGTCCCATTGTCAACTTGGTTTTAGGTATCTAAACCAATTTTAAGAAAAAGACCAGGTACTCTTTCTATGATGAGACATCTGGACATGTGGAACTGATCCCATGGCACTGCCTTCTTCTCAATTTAGTGTGGAAAACAATCTGACAACAGCACCTGGGACCTGAGACAAAGGAACACCAATATACTTGGAGCAGTTTTGTTTCCCCTGTTATACTTCAAAACTAAGGAAAGGGTAAGTTAGTTTTCTCTAATGGCATGTGACTAGGTATATCAGTCCCATTCCAGGGTTGGCCTCGTGTTCAGGAGAACTTGGCAAACACTGAATGTATCCCAGGCTTATTCTTTTGTGCATATTTTGTTTTATTTGTTATTTTTTTGTCCTACTAATTTTTTATTTTCTTTTGGTTTGTCTGCTTTGACATTTGGTTTTCTTGTTTTGTTTTGGTTTATGTTTTTCCAGATGATGTATGTATATATTGATATCTGAGAGAAAGAGAAAGTTTAGGTAAGGAATTGGTAAGAATCTGGGAGGAATTAAGAAGGAAAAAAGATTATGATCAAAATATATTGGATGAAATAAATTAAATAAAACTTTTAAAGTCTTATAGGAAATAAAAAGGGAAATTATTTATCACATGGAAGAAAATTCAATTGCTCTCTGTCAATCTAGTCCATTAATTTAGATTTTAAGGAGGCATAGAATATTATAGAGGATGTCAGCAATTAGCCTCACAATGACAATTATATGCACTCAAATATTTATGAGAACTAGTTTCAACCATTTATCAGTCCACTAGGCTACATGGCTAAGGGAATTATTCTGACTCAACCTAGACACCCTGGCAAAGTGTTTCTAGTGTTATATTTTATGGGGGTCTCACTGAGGTAGTTGCTTTTGAAGAAAGAACACTGATGCAAAATACGTTTTGCCATTATCATTATCATCATCATTGTCATCATAATCATAATTTCCTAGTCCAGGGTTGATCAATTTGTTCCTCATTAAGTTTGCTATTATCCTAAGGTCCGGCCTGCTGTATTCTGAATGGGAAGTATGATTGCTCAACTATCCTTTCCCATCCTAACTATGCTGGGCCCTGTGTCCTCTTCTTGTGTTCCATTTGGTAGCTGCATTTCTGCATAAGACCAGTGATGACACACTGCATATTAGGATATTGAAGCAACTCAATTTTAAGCAACATACACCCTAATTTGGTAAGATAACCCATCTTCTACTAGAAAATGAGCTAAAATGGTGACAGGAACATACAAACCACAAAAGGAATAACATTCTTTTATACCCCATAGATTTTATCAAGTGAGACCCAAAGTTATACAATGGTGTCTCAAGCACAGAAGAATAAGGAGAGATAGGATATAGCAGACATGGCCTGTTCCTAGTGTCTATCTATCTATCTATCTATCTATCTATCTATCTATCTATCTATCTATCTATCTATCTATCTTTATGCCTGACTACTGGTGCAGTTATTTGAATAAAGACTATTGGGATGCTTCAAGTGCACTTCTTTTCTATAGGCTATTCTCCTCTTCTCCATAGGAAGAGATAAGCAGTTTAATTTCAAACCTAATGGTTCATGAGCAGCACAGATTCTGAAAAACAAATAGCTAATAGGAATATTACATAAAAATGTGGGAAAGGAAGCAAGAGTTACCAAAGAAAGCAAATTACAAAAAGCAATACATCATATAAGCACCCATACAACCTTGAGGGAAATGCATAAAAGGCAGGAGGAAGAATAATGTCTTTTAGAATTAGTGTACAGAAATCATGAGAATGATGTACACCCAAGCAAAGATGTTTTTGATTATTGTGTGTCCTGGATAGTTCAAGAGATGAAGGTACAGTGCAGACATGAGACTGTATCACGGCAGTGACCAATGTTTGGCTTCCGTGTGACCAACAACAGAAGCAGGTTGGTGGGATAGGAAAAACACTTAGAAAAGTGGATCCAAGAAGAAACAAATGAACCAATTCTCATATGTGACTTTCAGAAGAAACAAAGAAAACACACTGGCCATTCATGGAAGACCTTGTTAGAGATGAGTAAGATAGATTCACTGTAGATTTCTATCAGTCATTTGTATATGTAGGTACTGGTAGGCATATAAATGTATTTTTATATATTTGTTTCAGGCCATTAATGTTCATAAAGTTATAGCAATCTAACTACAACTGAATTTTTTTAGACAGTGTAAGTTGAAATTCTCAAGTTAATTGTTCAAAAAGTACAATGTCTAAAATAATAGTTTTATTATAAATGCAGTACATTCTTTTTGAAAATCAATTTTTTAGGTATACCATAATAAATTTTGCCTTTCAGACATTCAAAGGAAATTGATACTTGTATAAAAATTCTGAAAAATACTGAAAAGTAAAATCAAGTAAATTTTCTTAAATAATAGATGAGCCAATTTAGTCTCATAGAACTTGAAAATATTATATAGGTAGACAAAAGTATCTTTCAGATTTTAGGGTGTTTTTTTTGACAGTGCTTCATTGTACTTTTGTAAATATGATGATAGATGTGATGTTCTTTTCATAAAATTAGGTCAGTTTGTAGTTGGTGGAATTACTCTGCAGAGAGCATATTGACTAATGGTTTGCTGCCAATGCAACAGAAAGTTCTCTGACAGTATGCCACAGAGCTCTATCCTTGGCACTAGATGCTTAGTTTGTTAATAAATAATTTGGCTTGAGATCTGAGAAGCTTAGCTTCTACTTTTAAAGAAAAAAATGCTAGGGGAATGCTACTGTTCTGCCCACTCTAAGAGTGTCACATATTAAGAGAAATAGTACTGTGTCTTAGGTCTCCCTACTGTGGGCTGCCATATATCAGGAGCCACCTTTTTGGGGTGACCACTGCCATGATCCTAGCCACAACAAGTTTGTACATTCCAGGGTAGGGATGTGAGGTTTAGAAATGTTAGGTAGAAGGAATAGAGATAAGAAAGAATCACAGAGACATAGAATAGTAACAGGAGGGAAATTCAGTGCCTCTTGTTGAGTTCTTACTTCTGAGTTTGCCCCGTGTTTAATTTTCCATACACTTTTATACCCCAATGCAAAATGGGGGAGAAGGCAAAAGACTGATTTAATATGATACAAAGAACAACTATAACAGTTACTTGCTTTAATACTTTGAGTCATTAAGTAATTAACTCAAGAGAAAAGCATTCTGTTGTTTAGGCAACGAACTCACCTAGACAAAGTATCCTGAAGGTAGCCAATCTCTAGGTCAAACTTCTTAATTCCAAAGGAGGAGCAGAAGTATGCTTAAAGTCTCTGACCTTTGGTCAGGGTGGAGAGGATACACCTCTATGGGCCATCTTAATGTTTAAAACACCAAGTAACCACACCCGAGGTCAGGGTGTGTAGCCACAGTTGTTAACAACCATGAGCAACCTCAAATTCTCTGACCTAAAGACAAGGTGAAATAGGCTCACATTTTTGAACATCCACATACTGTTTGTCAGATGTACCTGAAATCAGTTCCTAGCTTTCCTATTTATTTTCATTACTAAATTATGTGGTCTTGCATAGTCTGTGTTTTCTAGCAAATGGAAGCAATTGTCTTTAAAAAAGAAAAAAAAAAAAAACACCAGCAAATCAAACATTAAAAGCTCCAACCTAGAGGAAATGCCACAGGAAACCAACGGCTGCTGAGAGGATAGTCGGTTTTCTTCAGGGAGGAGTCCCCTGGCCAGCAGGTTATCTAATCCCAAGTGATCAGCCTTTCATACATATACATGTGACCAGTTCTAACCGGACTCTGAAGGGGTACGTGTGTGTGTGTGTGTGTGTGTGTGTGTGTGTGTGTGTGTGTGTACAGGTGCATGTGTGTATGTGTGTGTGTAACAATAATAATTAAAGAAGAAGAGGTCATAGAGGTCATGAATTTAAGAGTGAGCTACAGGGCATAGGATGAATTTTGAGACAGGGATGGGGAGGAGTAAAAATTTTATAAAACGTACCCATGTATAAAATTATAAAAGAAAATTAGTTAAAAAATGAAATATAGAATGAATATAAAAAGGCTATATTAGACACAAGAGTCAAGCTGAATTTATGGGTTATGACAAAAATAAGAGTTATCTTTTAAAATTTAATTCTATAAAAATGATTTTACAGTTGACTTTATAGGTACATGTGAGAAATATTCAACAATTAGGTTTTGTTCTGTATCTGGGAAGGTTATCTGGCTTTAAGATATTTAATATCGTGAATATTGCTGCTGCATCTCAGAATTAATTCAGTCAAAACAACGATGTTATAATGTCCAGCTCAGGCAACATTTATTTTAACAGTATCTGCCCATAGCTGTGTAATTCTGCCTGGCATAAACTCTACAGTGAGAAAGTCTATAGTATCTACTCAGTGACTAGAACAACAGATGACCTTAAAAGGTGTTTTGTAAAAAGGAGCAGGGCGTATGGAAGAGTTGTTGGGTATGGCTGTGTAAAGTGTTATTGGACAACAGCCTTCAGGAGGAGGGACTTCATGTTTGTGGCCTTTGATCTTTATGGGATCTAGAAGTGGTTAGAGGTTCTGGGAAAAATAGAGTGCATATACTAGTGAGTATTCTTCTCTTCAAAGCTGACAATATTAATCTTGGTTACAGGAGAATGAGTTGCATTGTTAAGAGTTCTGGAACTTCTTTCCCAGAGAAAATGATTTAGAAAGTAAATGACAGAGATTATTGCCAGATTTTTTTTTAGCATGAATCTCCTTAGGCTTAAGGAAGTGAAAACACATGAGGGAAAGAAAAATGGAGAAAACAATTGATAAAATCTGCCTAATAAATTTGGTTCAAAGGTTGAAGGATTTAGTGTTTTTCCCTATTTTTATTTACTTTTGTATATTTTAGTTAAAATACAATTACATGATTTATCTTCTTCCCTTTCCTTCCTCAAGTTCCTCTCAAGTCCTCTCCCTCAAACTCTGTTCATGTCCCCTCCACTCTCAAACTGATAGCCTCCTTTTCGCTGATTATTGTTACACATACACACACATATGTATGTAAAATATATATAAACACAAAAATCTGAGTCTGTTTTGTTCTTTGTGATTGTATGTGTTGGGGGTTGATCCCATTTTATTGGTAGTTATGTTTATTTTAGGCTGTTTTATTAATTTCTCTTTTCCATTGTCATAATTTTTTGCCATGCGTCTAACATCTCCATGGGCATGTGTGGTAGACAATTTAATAAGTGAAGTTAACTGGGTCACAGGGTACCCATATGCTTGATAAAGCTTCAGTCTGATATGTCTGTGAGGGTACTTGTGCACAAGAGTAATAGTTGAATCTGTATATTGAGAAGTGAAGATTATCCTCTTGAAGCATGTGGGCGTTATCCAATCTGATGAAGGATTTAATTAGTGTAAGAGATGTTTTCTTCCTGCCTGATTTTCTTTGAGCTGAGACATCAGTCTTCTGTCTTCAGCCTCAACTTGAGACAGAACTGTTACTCATGGCTCTGCTAATTCTCACAGTCATGGAGGAAGACTGTACCTTTGCTTTCGTGAACCTGTTTGTCATATTGCACAAACCAATTTCTTATATTGCATGGATAGGAAGATGGACAGATAGATGGTAAAGTGGTCAGTAAATAGATAGACAGATGGATGGTAAAAATCGAGTAAAAGCACTCATTGTCCACAGGGATTTGTTTCTCAGAAAATATTTAATGCTGTACCACCCATTTCTTGACTCAGCCATTTGCTTACTTTTTAGCGTTGATTTCGTACCCAAGAAACTTAAACCACTTAAAGCAGCTTACCATGGCAACTAAACTTCTACAACCTAGCTTTGTTGTGTGAAGTACTCTCTTCATTGCTCTCCCAAAGCACCAGATCTCAGAACTTCTACCCAAGCCCCTTCTAGGACATATGTGTAGTAATGACTATGCACTGTGAAGACAAAGGCAAAACAGATGCCCAGGCCTCTGGCTCTTTAAATCAGACACCCCAAGACTAAGTGTGCTTTTCTTTGGATGGCCTAAATTATATCTGTCATTTAGTTATTCTTATTATGAAAATAGTATACAGATTACTATAAGAAATATTAAAAAGTGGACAGATAACTATTCATAATTATGTTTATTATTGTGGATTATATGATAAAAATAAATGCGGAAATTGAAAGCTTTCATAGTACTAAAAATATATAGTAAGATAATATAGACCTCATAAAAACCTATGAGTTAGCTAATAAACTGCACTTGTTTTAGAAGAGAGACTAGGAGACTTAATATGCACACTGTAAGTGCTAAAGCCAAGATTTGACCTCATAAAACCTAATTCCAGGGTGCATATGCTTTGCCATAGAGCTTTATTGTGACAAAGTCTCTTAAAAGGGTAAAGAGCCTGGGGAGATGACTCAGTAAAGTGCTTGGTGTGTAACATGAGGGCCTGCTTGTTGGGGTTTCTGTCCTGCCTAGTTCCCACAGCCGTTTAGCCCCAAAGAAAATCACACAGAGGTCTCCAGAAGATTACTGATTGGCCCATTAGCTCAGGCTTCTTCTTAGCTCTTGTAGCTCATATTAACCCATTATTCTTATCTATGTTAGCCACATGGCTCAGTACCTTTTTCAGTGTGGCAGGTCACATCCTGCTTCTTTGGTGGTCCGGGCAGGAGTCTCGGGAAGAACTTCCTTCTTCCCAGAATTCTCCTGTTCTCCTCGCCCCGCCTCTACTTCCTGTCTGGTTGACCCACCTATACTTCCTGCCTGGCCAATCAGAGTTTATTTAAAACATGATGGACAGAATATAGACAATTATCCTGCACCATTGGTATGGAAGCATGAGAATCTCACTTTGTATTACTACCACCTGTGGTGACAAAGGCACATTTGCCAGCAGGTGCTTATCCTCTTAGCACTAGGGACCAAAGACAGGGGAGACAGGGACTCCAGGGTCTGGCTGGCCAACCAGACTAACCAAACTGAGGAACTCCAGGTTTAATGACAAGTCATGTCCTAAACAAATATGGTAGAGAGCAATTGAGGAAGATACCTGACATCAACTTCTGGCCTCTACACATATACCTATGTGCTCATCACCTGGACTCACATATATGCCCCTGTGCACACATATGCAGCTGCACATACACACACTTAAACATGTACATATATATATATACAATATTCACTTACTAGAAAAGCACTGCATAGGGTTAAGAAATTGAAAAACAAATGTACTGTATTTAAGCTTCTCAGTGTCATTATTAATCACAATCTTAAAAATGAACTTTTATGTTGTCTGCCAAAATGGCAAGATTAAATGAAGACTAATAATAGCTAGCACTGGTAAGATTGTGGGAAGTAAACAATATTTGTGCAATATAAATAGAAAACAACTTTGTCTCTGAGAAATTCAGCATTATCAATCAAATCACCAAATATAATATTTTTATCCTTTAATACTTCAATAACACCACCATATAGGTATACACATGTATGAAAAACATATTTTTTGGCTAGCTGCCCTGTTATGTTCAACAGTGAAGAAAACTGACAATGCTCAGAGGTCTAAAACAGTTACGTTTTCAGATGACGATGATGATAATTATTTATAGAGACAGCACTGTGCCACACACTGCACTCAAATTTTTATGAGTATTATGTCATTTAATAAAAATGAATATTAGTCATCAGGTGTATAAATCGCTCTACTTATATACATATAGATCCTGGCTCATTACAAGGCTCTCTCTGCCCTAGATCCAAGAGAAACGTGAGTCAGGATCCAGCCCCAGAAGCTAGTTTAACACACTGGAACATTTTCTCGGGTGACTACACAAAAGTTGGGAGTCTCTTTCAACCAGAGATTCCTCTGAGATGTATGCTGATTGGAGAGGATGAGTTGTGGTGTGTGCTTTTATGAGACTTTATTGTTTTTTAGCAAAGAATTAAAACTTGATCAATTTGCTGATCATGGCTCTTTGTGTCTTTGTTGGAAGTGACCTAATTTAAGTTTGTATGCTATTTTAGTCGAGGATCTACTGATACAGCAAAGGATTACAGACTGTGTAACATGCTAAGCAAGAACTTCCTCATTCACAGCTACAGAGCATGCAAATGCAAGGTGGAGGGACCGACATCTGCTGTTGGTCATACTGATGTGCCACACTTGGGGGATAGAATTTATCTGGTAAGGGGGACAGTAGTAATCCTATCTCCTCTGTAATACCATTAATTTCATTGTGATCATGATCCTATCCCCACATCCCACCTACCAACACTCAGGCTCTGTGGGTCTTCCATACCACCTATTTCTCATACATGTGTTTGAGGACAAATGTAATTCCCAATAGTTACTTATAAAATTTCCAAGTTTTCAAATCTCTCTTTTAAAAATATGTCTTCTGTGTAGATAATGATTCTTTGATATTTTGAGTATATTCTTTATTTTAATAACTAAGCTATAGATTTTTCTTTTATTAATCTTATTTATTTTGTATATTTTGTATATTCTGTATATTCTGGCTCTAACTTTATTTATTTATCTATACTTAAAACCAGGATTTATGCTTTATGTGAATCTGTATGTGTTAAATCTCATAATCTCAAAGGTGTGTGCTGTGTTTTAAGTATTTTGGATATTGTTCTTACTTAAAACCACTTATACATCCCATTGTTAATGTAGTGATTTTAAATAGCATGCATATCCTCCTTTGATTGTGTAAAAGAATGAAGAAATGAGTACATTTTTAGTGTCTCATTCTCTCTACCTTCCCTGCCTTCATCACCCCATTTTATTGGTTAATTTGTTTGTCTTCCCAGCTTTGCTACTTGCTAGCAATTTAAGTCTTCATGAGTTATAGCTTGTCTGTACCTTGGATTCCTCTACTATAAAATCTGAATAACCCTGGTAACATAATACAATTGTTATATGCTGTTATTGTAATTAATGTTATCATTAATCTCACTATTATCTTAATGGTACCTTTAATATATTAAGCAGTACAGTTAAACCTGGAATTGTGATTTATCATTTTAAACAATAAGATGAGTAAATTAGCATGTGCACCTATTCCTTCATTCTTGCGTATTACCTACTAATATTGTTACCAATATCTCAATTTCAGTGTCATTACTTATTTGTAAACTTTATATGTCTATTAATATTCTCTCTCTCTCTCTCTCTCTCTCTCTCTCTCTCTCTCTGTGTGTGTGTGTGTGTGTGTGTGTGTGTGTTTACCATGGCATACATATAGAAGTCAGATGATAATTTTTGGAATCAATTCTGTCCTCCTACAAACAAAATAACTTTATTTCCAGATGGTTGAATGAGATTTTCATAAATGAATGCTGGATAGACTAAGTAAAGGATTCATTAAGAAAAATTCTGGCTGTCTCTAGCTTAGATCCTGAAGCCTAGAAACTTTGTTTCCATGGACTATTTAAAGGCTCAAAAAAATACATCTTAAGTACAACTCTACCTACATTCTATAGATTTCCAGCAGTATTTGTGATTTTACTCACTGTAAAATATTTTATTATTTCACCTCTTCTTCGACTTCATAGATATGTAAACAATCTATTGTGTAATTTTCAAATAATTGACAAATTTTTAGATTCTTGTGATTATAATGTAATGTTTTACTCAAATGTGATATCTTCTATTACTTAATTTCTTTAACATATCGAGATGTGACCCGCCAGATTGATAAATTTGATACATGCTACATGTGATCTTTAAAATAACATAACTATCCAACTATTAAATACAGTGTTCTGTACATTTCTGCTAGGTGAAGTTAAAAAATAAATCCAATTCAGATTTTCTATAGATTCACTTGTTTTTTGTCTATTAAATCTAACAAACAATGTGAAGAATGTATTAAATATCATAATAGGATTGTAAGTTTCTCTACATTTTCATTGTGAAAATGTTAGGTTAATTATGTCAAATTTTGCATATTTTTATTTGATATTTTTCACAAATCTTTAATGAGTTAGTGTTTCATCATTAAAAAGTATTTTTCATCTTTGGTGGTATTTCTAGTTGTACCACTACGTGATATGATGGAGATTTAGTCAAATCAGTTCCATCTGATTAGCATGTATTTAATACATAGTATTCCACACTTAACTCTAAGCCAATATGGATTTTTCCAACTGAAACTTTTCACTTGAAGTGGATCTATTTTAAAACCAATATAACTGTTTTTAGCTTTCTCTTGTATACCATCCTGAAAATGTTTCTTCTCTAAGTGGAATAATTATCTCATTTATACTTAACGCTAAGTGATGGTATTGTGTGATTTTTCTACCACCTGTTTGTTCTTTTTTTATCTGTGTCAGTTCTTTTCATTTGCTCCTTAGTTTCTTTTTTGCATGTTTTTAGATTTATTTCATTTTTATGTATATCAATGTTTTGACGGTATTATGTATGTTTGTGTATCATGTGCATGTCTGATGCTCACTGAGGTCAGAAGAGGGTGTTGGATCACCTGGAATTAGAGTTACAGGTGTTTGTCAGCCATCATGTGGATACTGGGAATTGAATTCTCATCCTCTACAAGAAAAACAAATGCTCTTAACCACTCAGCCATCTCTCCAGTTCCTGCTCCCTAGTTTCTGATTTGACTGTTAGCATGTAATTTTTTTAAATATTCCACTGCATTATTTTTGTTAAGATTATATTCCCATATCTTTGTTTCATTTATCAATTTTAATGTTTCTTTTAGAAATTAGCATATATCTGTTTTAAGTAATCATAATCCATCCTGGAAAAGCACGATGCATCTTAAGGAACAATGTAAAGACCCCACATTGGCATGGCTCCACTTGTCATCCCTTCCTTTTCAGTATACGTAAGACAATGAGATGAAACAATAACACGATGTTATTATTATTCTCTGGCTTGATAGAATTACTCTGCTTTTTGGTGTGGATAAGTTCTGGCAGCTTTTTTAAAAAATTCCAACTTTTATTACATATTCATATGTTTCCATTATCATAAGACAATACTGTCTTAGCATGAACTGATTTGAGATTATGTTAGGCTGTGTTCCAAGAAGCAGGTTTAAAGGAAAGTAAATAAGACTAGTCAGGTTGTGTAGTGCTAGATCAGGAAGGATAAAGAAAAATATAGCAGTGACAATGTCTTTGTGCAGAAAAAAAATGGTATGTTTTAGGTATGAGTTTCACTGCTATATAGTTAAAATAAAAACCTTTAGTTTGTCATGATATTTGGAGGCATAAGAAGGAATTAGCCAACGATCAAAGCATGGGGTATTTTTTTTCTTTTTGTTCTGTCTTTCTTTCTTTCTTTCTTTCTTTCTTTCTTTTTTTATGTATATGTTATAAACTTCATTTGATTCTCAGATCAACCGAGCCATGTCAGCTTTATCACAGTGATTCGGTGATGTCACAGATTAAAAAAGCATGGAGCTGACTACTATATCCATGTTACTTACTGTCTATGGTTCTGGAGTGTGGTAGCTGTTAAATATGAGTGTTAAGCAGTATGGGCCAACTATCAACTAGGAACTAAGGGAAACAAAATTGAATGCCAGGACCTTAGACTAGAATTTTTAAGAAAACTACTCTGATTTCATTTATATAGCACCATAGGATTTGACACATCTGGTATGAGGCTGGGATGATGCCATAACTCAGTAGTCACATAACTGTGCAGTTTAAGGTTAGACATTGCGAACCGATTCACATTCTCTTTGTTGTTTTTTTCTGGGAACTGAGCCCTGAATAACAACTTAGTGCCTGTAGGACATACAAACTTAGAATGACAAAGTGGACTGCCAAAGCCAAAAACATTCAATTACTCCACATTTTAAAACAAGCACAAATTAAATAGAAAATCATTGGTGGGCTATTTTCACTGCTGGAACTCCTGCCCATTCTCCTGTGACCTCCAAAGCCTGACAGCAGTGTGCCCTTTGATGTAATGCCTTAAATTAGATAAACCGTCACTCTCACTGAAAGCAGAAACTGTGCCCTTCTCCTGTCCCTCACCCCAAATCAACTCTATATTTAACTTTTATAATCTTAGCAATTTTTACCAAAACAGAGATAATTTGATTCATATAGATGTTTCCACTGGTCATAAGAAATCCTAACCTATCCTATTAGGATCTTCTTTTTCTAATGAGACCATATGCTATTGGAAAATATCAATTAAGGATCTGTTAATAAAGGAAGTAAATACTGTCTCTGACTGTCAAGGCCAAAGCAACTAGCATGAAGGAATAGCCATATTCTGCAGCTGTCCTGCATGTTTATTAGTGCAGTGAATCATGTTTATGAAGTCATTACAAAGTTATAAGAAGTTACAATATTTATAGCAAAGCAAAGTAGTACATCCAAATAGTCAATATATAACCATTTTATTAACTGCAGTAGATCAACATTACAGTTAACTGAGGAAATAGGGTATTATAAGTCATTTCAGAGGAAAAGAAATGAAGTTGCCTAAGGTCAACCTCATGAATGACTTGAAGAGTGAACCCTGGATCAGTGATAGCGGTTGATAACTGAAATGCCAATGTTAAAGAGGCTGAGACAGGAAAATTGTTGAAACTCTTGAGCCCACTGGTGCTACAGAGTTTAACACGTTCTAAAAAAAATAAAGCAGCCAAGACCAAACTCTCATCAACCAAAAGTAATTCTGTAGCAACCAAAATGTTGTACAAAACTCATGACACTGCTCTTGCTTCAATAACATTTAAGGTCCATAAAACATCTTGAAGTATTTTCTTTGTTCCTTTTACTGAATATAGATTTTTTTCTCACAAAATGTATCTTGATAATGGTTTCCCCTCTTTCTACTCCTTGCT
Source organism: Ondatra zibethicus (assembly GCA_004026605.1). Lineage (NCBI taxonomy): Eukaryota > Metazoa > Chordata > Mammalia > Rodentia > Cricetidae > Ondatra > Ondatra zibethicus. The sequence continues at coordinate 72,290 of PVIU01008379.1, forward strand.
TCCCATTCAGATCCACTCCCTTTCTATCTCTCATTAGAAAAGAGATGGCTTCTAAGAGATAGTAATAAAATAGAACAAACTAAAATATAAGATAAAACAAAAGCTATCACTTTGAAGTTCAACAAGACTAATTAACAGGTCTACGGCCATACCACCCTGAACGTGCCCAATCTTGTCTGATCGTGCCAAATCTCGTCTGATCGCGCTGAATCTCATCTGATCTCAGAAGCTAAGCAGGGTCGGGCCTGGTTAGTACTTGGATGGGAGACCACCGGGAATAGCAGGTGCTGTAGGCAAAACAAAAAACAACAAAACAAAACAAACAAACAAAAACCCTTACTAACAGAAGGAAAAGAGCTGAAGAGAAGGCACAAGAATCAGAACCTTACTCATTCTAGCACACTCAGGACTACCCCAATGAAAACACTAAACTGGAAGCCATACATATATGCAAAAGATCTGGTGAAGACCCGTGCATGCTTTGTGTGTGCTGCCTCAGTCTCTGTGAGTTTATATGTGCTTTGATCATGGAGATTTAGAGGGCCTTGATGTCTTCCATCCCCGCTGCTCTGACACTGCTTTCATGTCTCTTCCACAGAGCCCCCTGAGCTCTGACGGGTGGGATTTGATGGGGGCATCCCATTTAGAACTGAGTGTTTTAATGTCTCTTACTCTCTGCTTAATTTCTGTCCATGGATAACTGTATTTATTCCTACATGCTGAAGGAGGAAGATTCACTGATATTAGCTGAACAAGGCATTGATCTATGAGTATCTCAGAATATTATCAGGAGTCAATTTTTTCTTTCTTTCTTTCCTTCTTTCTTCCTTCCTTCTTTTCTTTCTTTTTCTTTGTGGGCAGTAATATTTGGTTATTTGGCTTTAGCCCAGGTCCCTATATTATATAGTCTCTGGTTCTTGGTCAGTTGAGTAGTGTTGGGTGTGAGTTCCATCTTGTGGAGTGGGCTTTAAGTCAAATCAGATATTGGGTGGATGCTCCTACAAGCTTTGGGCCAGTATTGTAGATCAGAGAGTTTGTGGCTTTCTTGGTGTTTACCTTTCTCTCCTGGTAGCCTGTAGAGGACCTTCTGTACTAAAGACACTAGAACACAAGCATTGAAGCTCTATTTATGAACCAGTTCAACTTTTCCATATTCTATGCATTGTGTAAGTATTTTCTTCAGCAATGGGGCCATTTAGTCATTTTGTAGACTTGGCAGCTTGGGTTGCTTGGGCATTCCCATGGAATCCCATTGGCCAGCAAATCAATTTGATGTAACACAATCCTGGTACTGGGAACTTGGTTTGGTGGCAAGAGTAACCAGTTTGGATTCTGTCTTCCTCACTTTTTGGTAATTTTATTTACATCACTTTTACATATGTATATATTTTAGAAAGTTTTTACTGCATTAGGTTTTCACCTACCCCTCACATGTCCCTTAATTTGATCTGTCTCTACCCATACTCTCCCCCTCAACCCCTCTCCTCATCCCCACCCCTCTTTCGTCCTCCCATTGCAGCCTACCCCATTCATTCATTAACCTCTGTTCTATTTTCCTTTCCTAAGAAAATATATCTGTACCCTCTAATCTCTTACTCTAACCTAACCTCTGTGGTTCTAGTGATTTTAGCTTGATTATCATTGATTTAAGAACTAATATCCACATATAAATGAGTACATATCATATTTTTCTTTCTGGGTCTGGGATGCTTCGATCAGGTTGATTTTTTTCTGGTTTCATCTATTTGCCTGCCAATTTTATGATATTATTTTCTAATGGCTAAGTAATATTCCATTGTGTAAACATACTACATTTTCTCTGTCTATTCTTCTGTTGAGGTACATCTAGGTTGTTTCCAATTTCTGGCTATTATGAATAAAAAAGAAATAAAAATGGTTGAGCAAATATAAAATGGCCCTCAGTTTAGATCTGTACCATTTTTATTGGATTATTTGGTCTCTTGATGTCTAGTTTCTTGAGTTATTTCTATATTAATATTATCTATATTAATATAACAATTTATTATAATATTTTAAATATATTATCCTCTATTGGATATGTAGCTAATAAAATTTTTTTCCCATTCTGTAAACAGATACTTTGTCTGAATAAGAGTGTCTTTTGCCAAGCAAAAACTTTTCCGTTTCATGAGGTCCGCTTTATTAATTGTTGAACTCTTTTTCTTTTTTTTTTTTTTTTTTGATTTTTCAAGACAGGTTTTCTCTGTGAAACAACCCTTGCTGTCCTAGAACTAGTTCTGTAGACCAGGCTGGCCTCAAACTCACGGAAATACTCTGCCTCCTAAATCCAGGGATTAAAGATGTGTGCCACCATGGCCTGGACATTATTGATCTTAGTACCTGTGCTAATAGTTTTCTGTTCAGAAAACCTTCTCCTGTGCCAATGAATTCGAGGCTATTAAACACTTTTGCTATAGTCATGTTCACTGTGCCTGGTTTCGTGTTGAGGTCTTTGATCCATTTGGAGTTTAGTTTTCTGCAGGATAATAAGTGTGGATCTATTTGTATTCTTTTACGTGTAGACTTCAGTTTGACCAGCAACATTTGTTGAAAAGGTTGTCTTTTCTCCAGTGTGTATTTCCAGATTCCTTATTAAAACTCAAGAGTGTACAGGTATGTAGATTTATATCTGGGTCTTCAATTTAATTCCATTGTTCAGCTTGTCTATTTTTATGCCAATACCATGCTGATTTTATTACTATAGACATGTAGTATAACTTGAAACACTATTCAAGACTTTACCCTAAATAAACACATGATCTGGGCTGTGTTGAGAGTACATATTCAATCTTAGAAATAATTTATTACATTATTTTACTTATAGTAACAGCTAACTATCCAGTAATAATACACTCGACTTCATAAGAACTTTGTCATGTGCCACATGAGAACAAATGTGTATGGAAGATTTTAAGTCCTTAGGGGTGATACTACCTGGGTGTCCCAACTCAACCTGGGCCTGATTCAACTTCACTGACCATCTCGACATTTCTGTCAAAAGTAAGGGCTCCAGAGTTTTCCCATGCTACAGAAAGCCTTTCTCCATTGTAGAACAATTTTCTGGCCTTGTGTAAGCTTCTTTTCTTTGATGGGAACCAGGAAAGTAGGAAATAAAGTGCACTGGATTAGCTGAACAGGATTCCCTGTGTTCCTGATCTGGAAACACTTTCTAACACCGATGTTTTATAGCTGCTGGTCACCCTACCTCAGTCCTACAGATGGAAAAGGCATGGCCTCAGGTTGAATGAATAAGAGACACCTATCTACAGATCTCTGGTTTTAGGCCAAGCAGGCATAGATATTTATTTCCTTAAAAAAAATGCAAGCCAGCAAATAAACAAAAACACACACCTTGAAAGGCCACTATAGCCCTAAACACTCATCAACAGTTTGAATCCAGGTGAGGTTCTTGCTATTGCCACCACATTTAGAGAATTAAAAGTATTTCCTAGTTCTCTGGTAACAAAGCATGATTTCTGATATGTAAGCTTGAGTTTTGACTTACCACTAAAATGTTATCTTAAAGCATTTGGCACTTAGCCCCTTAACATTCTATAACCAGCATTTTCATTTTATGGAGGCTAAGTACATATGCTTTTTCTTTTCTATTGAGACATGATGTTGCTATGTAGCCCATGCTGGCTTCAAACTCATACTCATCCTGCCTTAGCCTCCAGAGACTAGGATTAAAGGCGTTTGATACTATGCCTAGGTATCAAGTAGATATTTATTATCGAGGTTACAAAATGTTGCTGTAGCACGATATGGTGTTTTGTTTCATGAGACAAGTTATAAAATACAAATAGTTTTGTCTTTATATATGTTGATATAACTTACATATTTAAATGTTCCATCTTTGTTCTTGCCATATGGATGATACTTATTTATAGATTATTCCTGGATCATCTGAGCTATTAACTTAGAGGTAAAACCATCTCTACAATGTTAAACGTTTCATATTTTTAAATATGATAGTGTGCATTAAAATTGGATTTCTTGATGTGATTTTTCTCCCAGCATATCTTGAGGTCAGTAAGGTAAAATGTTCTCATTTCTTTATGGAGATAAAAAGGGATTTCCTGACTAGCACCAAGCCAAAACCTTTAGCTCAATTATAATTTTAATACAGTACTATTAACATTTTCCATGACAATCTCACCCCACTCTACTCTCTGGGAAGGTCATATCTGCAAACCATGTCTTGTATTATGATCTAGAGATTGAGAACAGTCTGGAGGCTTCCCAAAGTTCATAGTCTGGTAATTTCCGTGTTTGATGCCAAGTTATTTTTCTCTAAATTTCCAGCTGCTTTTGGAAATGGCAGCACCTTGGTTTAGTGTATGAAATACAATGCTTTCTTTACAAGATATGAAAAAGACCAGATCAAAGTTTTGCCTGACTGAAATAAAATTGCATTAGCAAATTTAATCTTTTTCTGTAATATAATATTCATGTAAAAATTAACCAACCACTCAGGGACAAGACATCTGGTCCTTAATCAGGTGTATTCTTATTTAAGTGAGAGAAATCAATACAGAGGTGATGGGAGGGAGCATATTTTATTTAAACTATAGCAAAAATAGAAAGATAAATTATTCTGAATAAGCTCCATAAGTTTTGTTGCATAATTCTTTGCAAGTTGTAGTTGGAAAAATCTTTTGAAAATTTCAAACTGCTAAAGTCTTTGTATTTAAAAAAAACCAAAACCCTATTTTGTACATTTTCATAGAAATTCATCTTCTTAATAAAGCCATTCCATTCTTTTTTGCATTTAAATATTTGCCTCTTGCGGACCTCTATATTAGGAGACAAAAATAGTGAGAACCCCAGCTTTTACTTTAAAGAAAGTAAAGGTTGTAACACACTATATTAAAATCTGTCAACTGTCTAGAATTTCTGAACTTGCAATCCTGGAAGAGCAGATTTTGTTATTCCTTATGAGTTGAGACAATATCTGCTTAAAGACTATGAATCTCCTACTTCTATTATTAAACCAACACCTTTGTACATTCTTTGTTCCCTACCTACATTCAAACTCTCCATGGTTTCTTCATATCATGATCTTTCCTCTCCTAATTTCCCTACCCATCTCCTTTTCATTTTCTTTCTTTCTTTATCACTTTCCCAAAAAGTTTTTGTTTAATGAAAATTATTTCTTTGGAGAAACTTAGTAACATCTGGGTAATCTAAGTAATGACAGACATTTGTAGAGTATTTAGAAATTTTTACTCATGAAAGAATAAAAACTTAGTAAAAGCAAAGGAAATATTTGTGAACTCTAATTTTTATAGTCTCTAATTTGAAGTTTCTTGCTTCTAATCACATTGTATCTTGCCTTGGCTTTCTCCGGATAATGGTTTCTCAGATGACATTTTGTATCCAATTATGTCCAGAGATCTATTCCGGAAAAAGTTTAAGAAATGGATTAGTTTAAGAATACAATCTAGCTTACCTTTGAAATTAAATAAAGCTCTGAGAGAAATTAAGTGGGCTTCCCACTGGGCCTTCATGCTTGTAGTACCACATAAAGTACAATCGGAATGAGAACTCCAATGCTAAACTGTGCTGTGTCAGTGCCAGATGTGGGTTGGTCCTCAGCATAGGTGCAAATAGTTTTAGTCTCCCTAGGATTATGCGCAAAACTACTGCTTAAAAATGTTTGAAGACCCATGAGATAGATAGAGTGGGCTGTTTAGAATAAGTGTAAAATGACAATCTTTATCTTCTTCTTCATCATCATCATCATCATCAGAAAGTACAAAAAGGTAGCAATAAAGAATGTCATATGCAGTTGTCTCTCTTCCATGAACTGGTGTGGTTGTCATATAATCTTTTTTTTAATTGACTTTTATTGAGCTCTACATTTTTCTCTGTTCCTCTCCCTGCCTCCCCCCTCCCCTTCAACCCTCTCCCAAGGTCTGCATGCTCCCAAGTTACTCAGGAGATCTTGTCTTTTTCTATTTCCCATGTAGATTAGATATGGGAAGATATGTCTCTCTTAGTGTCCTTATTGTTGACTAGGTTCTCTGGGACTATGATTTGTGGGCTGGTTTTCTTTGCTTTATGTTTAAAAACCACTTCTGAGTGAGTACATGTGATAATTGTCTTTCTGGGTCTGGATTACTCACTCAAAATGATGTGTTCTAGCTCTTAAAAGCAAGAAGGTCTAAGACAAAATGTAAAATGATGCAAAAATAATAAACCTTGGTAAAATTTAATATCAAGAATGGGATGGTACATGGTACACTGCAATATCCAATAACTTATAACACTTTAATTTTAATGAATGAGCCTAGAGCCCAATACATTAGATCTGGCAGTTTTAAAAATAATAGATGAAGCATAGATGATGTCATGTTATTTAACTTTATAAACGTACAGTCATCATGGATTTTTCACAAGAAATTTTAATTTTATAGGGGATCGTTCTTGCCATAGAAGTGAAATATTACATTTACAATCTATCCTAAGTTTGAAAATGATCTTCTTCACTCATTAATTGGATGAATAATTTGATTCTTAATAAGGAAGGTCTCATGTCTAACCTTTTCATTTTATTAGAGCTACCAAGTCTGAGTAACCCAATTCCCTCTTTTTTTTTTTTTTTGTTATTTGGAGACATGTCCCCTTTTATGGTAAAATTTGCATGTAAATGACAACCCAATTCTCTAGCCTCATTTCCACATTTCCAGTAGGAAAGGAGGCTTCAGTCACTGCTGTGGGAGTAGATAGCAAAGAGCAGAGGTGGCTGGGAACCTCCATCACAATGACTATAGGACCATAGGTAGTTCAACAGTGAAAATGTCAATCTGGCTCACTCCTGCGTATGACTCTTTTTGACTGTGTGTGTGTGTTTTAAGTTTTTAAATATTAGTTCACTTTTTTTTGGACAGGGTTTCTCTACATAGCCCTTGGTTATCCAAATTCACCATGTAGACAAAGCAGATCTCAGATTCACAGAGATCTGCCTGCCGCCTCTCCCTTCTGAATGTTTGGATTAAAAGTGTGTGTCACCATGCCTGGCTTATTTCATGTCTTTGAAGGTGGGATCTCATTGACCTTTAGTAGTCTTTCCTTTACTTGCACTACTCTGTGATACTTTGCACTTTTTTTCTTTCATTTGTTTAGTTTTACCTTCCCCAAACAATTAGTTTTTGTGAAATATGCCTTCTTTGTTGCTATCTATGTTTCTAACCCATCCTTATGGTTTTCTCATCTCTTTTGTTTATCTTCCTCTCTAAGTCCTGGTTTGTATTTTTGTTTACCATTCATAAACTTGTATGCTTTCTTACTGAAGTCATTGTTCACTTTCACTAGTAAATTTTCAGTTATTGAATCAGTATTTTATACATTTTATTGTCTTTGAAATGAGTTCCTTATTGAGAAGCTGTTATCTTCTGGAGGTGTTCTATTGCCTTGTTTCTTTTTTGTGATTCTGAGTCACAATTTGCATACCTGTTGCTTGGGTGTCTCTTACAAGTTAATTTTGAGATATTTTTAGTGAGAAGTATTCTTTGGGACGTAATTCTCAATGTTATTCCAAGATGAAAAACCAGAATACTCTAACAGTAACAGAACAAACCAAGCAAGATATAGAAAAACACTTAGAACTGAGTAAGGTCTACTAGGCCACCACAAATTACCACAAGACAAACTAGTTAAATAATATGGAGTATACTATTGTCTTAGTTACTTTTATATTGTTATGAAGAGATGCCGTGATGAAAGCAACTTATAAAATAAACCATTTAACTAGGGACTTGTTTTCAGTTTCAGAAGCAGAGTCCCTGACCATAATGGTGGCATACGTAGCTGCAGATAGGCAGGCATGGTGCTGGAGTAGTAGATGAGAATTTACATATGATCCACAAAGAGAAGGCAGAGAGCTAATTGGGAATGAAGGAGCTTTGGTAACATCAAAGCCCTACTCTCTGACATACCTCCTAATCCTTCCTAAAGAGTTCTACAAACTGCAAACCAAGCATTCAAATATATTAGTCTATGGACACCATTCATATTCAGATAGCCACAACAATGAAGTATAAATTAGTTTAGGACATATGTAGAAATAGTAAATGAACAAAGTAAAGAAGGGAACTGTTCTAGGTGATTTTTTTTTGTTAGCTTTTGACACAAAGGAGAGTTATCTGAGTGAAGGAAGCCTCAACTGAGAAAATGCCTCTATATTATGTATTATATAGAGAATCTATAAGATAAGGAGGTAGGCAAGCCTGTAGGGCATTTTGTGGCACACGCCTTTAATACCAGCACTTGGGAGAGGCAGGCAGATCTCTGTGAGTTCGAGTTCGAGGCCAGCCTGGTCTACAAGAGCTAGTTCCAGGACAGTCTCCAAAGCCACAGAGAAACCCTGTCTCAAAAAAAAAAACAAATAAATTACTAATTAGGTGCCCATTGTGGGTACTGCCACTCCTAGGCTAGTGGTCCTGGGTTCTATAAGAAAGCAGGCTGAGCAAATCAAGAGGAACAAGGCATTAAACACTACCCTTCTATGGTCTTTGCATCAGCTTCTGCCTCCAGGTTCAAGCTCTGCTTGAGTTACTGCCCTTAATTCTTTCAGCGATGGGCTACAATGTGAAAATGTATGCCAAATAAACACTTTTCTCCCCAAGTCGTATTTGGTCATATTGCAAGATAAGAAAGAGAACAGAAGAGTATAGAAGTTGTGTGAAGAATAGGAAAGAGTAAGAAACTAATATAGAAGATAAAGAGATTGCCCAATAATAAAAATAATCATGAGCAAAATTAAGCAACTGTAAGGAAAATATAAATACAAAATGTTTTTTATAAAAAAAAATAATGAATGAGGTATGGTAGCAAACACTTTCAGTCCCAGCACTTGGGAGGCAGAGGTAGGCTGATCTCCATGAGTTTGAGGCCAGCCTAGTCTACATAGTTTATTCCAGGTGTTCTGTGGGAACTCTTTCAGCCAATAGCCTTTAAGATACCGGCCCACTTTGGGTGTGGTCTCATGTAATATGAATTCCCAGCACATGCAGAGGACTGTGGATAGCTACCTTACTGTGAGTTTATCCCCAAATAAATAAACCTTTTTTATACTTCATTCTGGGCTATTTTGGAACACCTTTTCATGCTAATAAATTAGCACCCAATGTGCCCATGTGGCCTGGATTCATGCCATTGCTGTGCCTTGATCAGACCGCTGCCTGTGGCCTTCTCCCACCACATGCAGCTGAACTACTCCTCTGCAGCTGAACTACCACTCTGGTGCAGCTGCACAGTTTGGCTTGGCTGATCCACTGCAGCGACTTGGCAATTTTCTGTCAGCCTGTGCTGTGTGTCTTGGTCCTGCCTACTAAGAGGCTGAGTTATTGATGCCCGCAGCTTCCTGTCACAATGCCTCCATGACTTCTCTGACTTCTGCTAGGCCTGTTCTGGGCAGGCCAAGCTCTGACCCCAGGAGCTCTGAGCCTGCACCTGGAACACAGGCTTCTGTTCCAAGTTCTGATCCACCAATGCCTACCCTGAGCTCTGGCCAGTACCTTGCAGCTTGTGACTGCCTGCAAGCTCTAGGATCCTTGATATTCTGCCCAACTCAAACATTCACCATATGCTGGTAATGCAATATTTAAGTAATTAAGTAAAATTATTACTAATTCTAAGTCTCAGGTAATACAGATACTGATCTAGGACCTGTCTTACTGCCACAACTGTGCCACCAAATCTGCAACACCTGCTGGCCAATCAAGATTATTACACCTACAACAATTTTCTGAAAATTAAAATGGAGGTAAGTTAATTTAGTTAACAAATAAATAAATAAATAAATTTGAAAATTTTAAACCAACTCCAAGATAATAGCAGACAATATTGCAATGCAGGAATTTAACAACCTTTTTGTTTCCACTGTGAATGGAATTCTGCAAGAGATATATGACCTACCTGGTACATAAATTTTTGTGATGGTGGCTAGTTGTTCTTCATATTACATCCTTAAAGAAATGGTATGATAACATAGTCAAGAATGAGAAACTTTTAGGAATGATACAGTCTTTAGCTGAAAGGATTCATTATATTGAAAATGATAACCTTAATTTGATAGGCAAAATTCAATCCATGGCAATGGGTTATGAAACCTTACAAAATAGTACTGAGAGATTATCAGAAAGGATTCATACTGTTGAATCTGACCATCAAAATCTCTTAAAAATTATGATAAGCTAGCAGATAGAATATCCTTCAAGGAGAAAGACATCGAAGAGGACACCAGAAAATGGAAGGATCTCCCATGCTACTGGATTGGAAGGATCAATATAGTAAAAATGGCAATTCTACCAAAGGCCATCTATAGATTTAATGCAATCCCCATCAAAATCCCAACAAAATTCTTCATAGACCTTGAGACAACAATAACTAACTTTATATGGAAAAACAAAAAGCCCAGGATAGCCAAAACAATCCTATACAATAAAGGAATTCCGGAGGCATTACCATCCCTGACTTCAAACTCTATTGCAGAGCTACAGTAATGAAAACAGCTTGGTATTGGCATAAAAACGGAGATGTTGACCAATGGAATCGAATCGAAGACTCGGATATTAATCCACAAACATATGAACACCTCATATTTGACAAAGAGGCTAAAATTATACAATGGAAGAATGAAAGCATCTTCAACAAATGGTGCTGGCATAACTGGATGTCAACATGTAGGAGAATGAAATTAGACCCTTATCTGTCACCCTGCACAAAACTCAAGTCCAAATGGATTAAATACCTCAACATAAATCTAAGCACACTGAACATGATAGAAGAAAAAGTGGGAAGTAGCCTGCAGTACGTGGGCACTGGAGACCAGTTCTTGTGTAAAACCCCAAGGGCACAGACAATAAGAGCAACAATGAACAAATGGGACCTCCTGAAACTGAGAAGCTTCTGTAAAGCAAAGGACACAGTCATTAAGAAAAAAGGCAACCTACTGAGTGGGAGAAGATCTTTACTGACCCCACATCAGACAAAGGTCTAATCTCCAAAATATACAAAGAACTCAAGAAACTAGACATTAAAATTCTAAATACCCCAATTAAAAAATGGGGTAAGGATCTGAATAGAGAATTCTCAACAGAGGATGTTCGAATGGCCAAAAGATACTTAAGGTCATGTTCAACTTAGTTAGCAATCAGGGAAATGCAGATCAAAACAACTTTGAGATACCATCTTACACCTGTCAAAATGGCCAAAATCAAAAACACCAACGATTCCCTATGCTGGAGAGGATGTGGAGTAAGGGGAACTCTCATCCATTGCTGGTGGGAATGCAAACTTGTGCAACCTCTTTGGAAATCAGTGTGGCGGTTTCTCAGGAAATTGGGAATCAACCTACCTCAGGATCCAGCAATACCACTCTTGGGAATATACCCAAGAGAAGTT
>PVIU01008380.1:0-83705 GCA_004026605.1 Ondatra zibethicus
GGAGGGAGGGAGGGAGGGAAGGGGAGGGAAGAGAGAGAGAAGAGAGGAGAGGAGAAGAGGGGAGGGGACGGGAGGAGAAATAGAGACTAACAGCAAAAACTCCATCATCAATCTCTTCCAATAAAGATATTTACAATCAGCAGGACGGGCTGTCTACAGCTTGGCACCATCAAGACGCAGTCAGTGCTCAGGTTTCTGGGTTTCTGACTTGTGGTCCACGCCCCCCCCCCGTACCCCCCATCCCGCCCCGCCCCATCTAGATTGTAGGAATGATAAGGCAGTGCATTTGCAAAGAAGAAGGACTGTACAGTAAATATCTTTCTATAGCTTTTGAGAAGGAGCCAGGAGGGACAAATGTGCTTTCTCCTGAGGGCCAAGCCTCTGTTTTTGGCGCTTGGATTAATGGAAACTTTAATTCTTGGAAATTTTATGTGTTTTCCCAGACTTGGGGGTCGAGAGTATATGAAGTATAAACAACACGCTCATTTACTAGAAAGACCTAAAATTAGTCTTTAATGAAGGAAAATGAGTTCTCCCTACCTCCTTTTTTCCATTGTGGGTAGATCTGTTTAACCCCTTGAAGGCTGGAGCGCCTGCCCCCTCAGTGGCTTCTTTCTGCGCCCTTTGTTCAGGTCTTTGTTGTGACCTGATAGCAGCCACCTAGATGCCACTTGTGCAGTGAGTCCTGCCACTGAAATGCAGTTTGCAGTGCAGCATGCTGTGCAGTTTATTGTCTGCTAATTTAACACCGGCAATAGTAGAAGAGATGGGATATTGATAAGATCTGACACAATCAAGAATGTGTGTAGGTAAGGAGGTAAGAGCACCGGCTGCTCTTCCAGAGGACTTGGGTTCAATTCCCAGCACATATGTGGTGACTCGCAACCATCTGTAACTCCAGTTCCAGGGGATCCATATCCACTTCACACCTCTGTAGGCACCAGGCATGCATGGGGTGCATAGACATACATGTAGGCAAACCACTTGTACAAATGAAATAAATAATAAAAGATTAAAATGTTAAGTAAAATGAAATACAGAAGGTACCATAGGAATTCAGGACAAAGCAGAACAGGCTGGGATACGAGGGGAATGTTCCTGGATTGTTTGGTATCCAATCCCATCTTTGAAAAACTAGATCTATTTGGAGTACATTGAAAAACAGGGAAAAGACATTTCATAGACAAGTAGACAGCCATGAAATGTGGGCAAGAGCCCTGGTATAGCAGAAATGAATCTAGTCAGCAGCTAGGAAGCACCCATAAGGCAGCAGGCAATAAGCTTGAATGCAATGCTCCCCCTGGGCAGCCCAGTCACTATCTTTCTTAACACAAATACTTGCCCATGTGGAAGTCAGGTTATTTGTAGGCACTACAAACTATTATTTAGGAATAGAGAGTGTGAGGATTTGGTTTCATTGTCAAGTTGGATGGATTAAGAATCACCTAGGAGATTTGCGACTGTGTTTCCAGAGAGAATTAGCTGAGGGGAGAAGACTCATCCCACTGGTTGGGGTTCTAGACTGAGCAAAAAAAGGAGAAAGGGAGCTGAGGACCAGCATCCACCTTTGAAGATGGGCACTAAAAAGAAATCCCACACTAACTTAGAATTGAGTATAATAAAGGGTTATTTATTTAGGGGTAGACTCACAGATCACAGTCCTCTGCATGAATGGGGAATAGGAGCCAAATCCAGCAGCCAGAAGAGAGAGTGAGCACAGACTTTACATCAGCATTTATAATGTAAGAGGCCATGTCCAAGTGGACTGGTATCCTAAAAGCTACCAGCTGAAGGAGTTCCTACAGCACCTCCCCATTTTGTTTAAATAAGAGAGTTCTAAGCCCAATACAAAATTATATACAATAAGAACAAATATCAAGTATAAAAATTAGAATTACAACCAACATAAACAATATCAAGCAAGAAACATGATAAATGTTTCAATAATCATCCTAGCCTAAGGAGTATAAGTCTTGTATTAGAAATAACTTGGCCAAGTCATGAGAGGAAAGCAACCACGACTATCTAGTCTTCAACCCATTCAAGACCTGAGAAGGGAAATAATATTACCTGAGTAAACAGGAAGTGCAATCAAGCAACTTCCAAAATGTGCAATAAATGACAGAGACAACTTGCTACCTGGGCAATCATCCAAAGTCTCATTTGCAACATTGGGGCAACCAACTTTGGTTAGGGCTTAGAGTAACTGATAGATCATTTTCAGAGGCAGGAAATTTTTCAAAACTGTCTTACCCAGTCTTGGCAAGATTTGACAGTTCTTTTTCTTGTATCCTGCTTCTTCTGTCCAGGCATTGTGCCTTCCCTGTCATGCTGGATCATATCTTCTAAACTGGAAGCACAATGAAGCCCTCCTTCCACACCATGCTTTTCAGGCATTTCATCTCAGCAACAAGAAAAAGAATGATGGTAAAAAGGTTCCTGATGTTCTTACTCTCTAAAGAAATAAAGCTTGTCAGGTGCTTGCAGGCAAGGGAGGGGTGACAGGCTGGTGTCTTTCTCAACTGCCAGTTGCTATGGTTACTAAAGGAAGATTGGTGAGGCCCTGGAAATGACTTCTGAGATGAAGGGTGGGGTCTTTGTGTCTGATGACTTTGCCTTTGACTTGACTTGTGAGTTTTCAACTCTTGACTTTGGAAAATCTTCCAGATGACAGTTGGAGCATTTGTATCAACAGCCAGGATGGTGGTTGGTCTATTTTCTCGGTGTGCTGCTTTATATGTGTCCTCATCTAAACCACTTGGGAACATATTTCTTTGGAATCAGCATAATGAAACATTACATAAACTGGTAATCAAAACAGCATGCCACCAACTCACTTTCAGAGTGCTAGCGACAATTGAGAATGACAGTGCAACTCTTCACAGCTACCTGTCAGGGCATTCCGGAAATATTTCTGTCTGAGTTAGGTGTGTACATGTATGCTGTATAATAAGTATTTCTGTTCTTTTAAATAGATCATTCATCTTGTCGAAGAGATCCTACAGAATGGCAATTGAAAAAGATTTGCAACCAGTTACTGTGGTTAATTCAAGTAAATCAGCTCATGAGTGAGTGTGAGTCAGAAAGTCACAATGTGGGTAGTCAATAACAACCAATACGCTTTTATTTGCATCTAGGTGGATAAAACAAACTCTCTGCTCTCAGGATGAAGAAAGGAAACTGTGGTCTATTAACCACAGAAGGAAAGGATTATATAATTATGAAACATGAAGGTTTATGAACAATCAATCAGGGGTCGGGGAGATAGTTCAGTCAGTACATGTTGGTCATGCAAGTAAGATGAGCAGCGTTCAATCCCCACAAAATTGTGTGTGATGGCACGTTTGTAATCTTAAAATTGGGGAGACAGGGACTGCAAGATCTCTGGGGTTTGCTGACCAGCCAGACTAGTCTACCCTAATCTGAGAGCTTTAGGCCTGTGAAGCTTCAGTGAATGTTTCTCAAAAACAACATGGACTCCACCTCAGGAAGATTGACCTTGCTCTAGCTTCTTATTGGATAACTCTTATATTAATTTAACCCATTTCTATTAATCTGGATATCGCCATGTGGCTGTGGCTTACTGGGTAAAGTTCCCAGCATCTATTTCCAGCAGCTCCATGCTTCTCTCTAACTCTGCCTTCCTTTCTCCCAGCATTCAGTTTAGTTTTCCCCGCCTAGCTAAGTTCTTCCCTGCTATAGGTCCAAAGCAGTTTCTTTATTCATTAATGGTAATCACAGCATACAAAAGGAAATCCCACATCATTCAGCTTGTGATGAGGGTGCTGTGGATTGGGATTTGAGGGTTTGGATACAGTCTGAATATGTCCTCCAAGAGTTACTGGGCCAGCAACTTGCTCTCAGGTATGGTATTGTGATAAATGACAAAATACTTTGTGTGTGTGTGTGTGTGTGTGTGTGTGTGCGTGCGCATGTGCACAGTGCTCTGTTTATATGTTGTGTGTGCACACACATGTGCAGGCGCACATGTACATTAGTCTGCGGGTTGTGGAGGTCAGAAGTTAATTTCAGGTGTTGTTTCTCAGACTCAGCTCACCTCACTTTATGAGGTTAAGCTCTCATTTGTCGGGGGCTCACCAATTAGGCCAGACTAGCTGACTAGCAAACCCCAAGGATCCTCCAGTCTCTGCTTTGCCAGCACCAGGAATACAAGTGCATGGCACCAGCCTGGCTTTTTATCTGGGCACTGTGTCTCCAAACACAAGTCCTCTGCACTCTTATAGACCAAGTCATCTCCCTAGCCTCTGGAATGATAGAATTTTTAAGAGGTGAGTAAGTCATAAAGGCATAGTCCTCAGAAGATAACTACTGTTGGTCATTTTTCTTAAAACTTTTCTGTGTATATATACATTGGACTGAGAGATGGCTTTCATAAAGGCGTATTCACTTAAGTCTATTACACTTTCTCCATATTCCCCTCTATGTACATCCCAGTCCTCTGTCTGAGAGAAAGGGTCATCTTTGTTTTTCTGGGTCTGTTTTATTTCATTCAGTATGATAAACCCCAGTTCCATTTATTTTCTTACAAATGATAATGTCATTCTTTGCACAAAAAAACTTCGTTACTATTTTGCATATGTATGGGGCTTGACACAAATGACATGGCATTCCTGTGGAGTCAGAGACCTTTGGGGGGGGTCAGGTCTCTTTCTACCATGTGGGTCGTGGGGAGTGAGCTCATGCCATCAGCTTTAAGGATAGGTGCCCCTTCCTGCTGAGCCACCTCATGGTACTAGTCTTCCCTCTTTGTGACAGAATGAAATTTCACTTTGAATGTGTGTTGCATCCATTCTTCTGCTGAGGACACTGAGGCTGATCGTGAGGAGTGGATCAGGTCTCAGGAGAGCAGGTTGTTCTGTCTGAATCTCTGGCTGTATGCCCTGTGTGATCTTGTGATCTCAGGCACATGATGCACCCTTCCTTGAAGTCTTCTCAAGATGCTCGATCTTGTCCTTGCAGTCCCCAAACCAAACAAATCCAAATAACTCCCCTTTCCTTATACAATATCTAACTTTGGGTCTTCTGCTGCAGTGACAGAAGAAGATGGATGTATTCAAAGGTACGACAAGTTATTTTGTATGCAGTGTCTTGGACAGTGCCTGCCCTAGGTCATGTGTGTATGAACTCTTGTTAATATGTGAGGATTGGTTTTGGTCAAGGAGCCAGAGCACGAGGTGAGTGTAGGAAGGGGGGAGTTATAGCCCTCAGATTACTTTAGTTATTATCTAACTCTCTCCCTAATCTGAGGCTAAGAAAATAAGGGGATAGGGCTGAGCGTCTTTTGTGAGATCTTACCAACTTTCAGAGTATGGTATCAATAGTTATATTGGTGCCTCTGCAGCTCTTAAATTTGATTGATGACAAATACTGAACAGGAATGAACCAAAATACTAATAATAAGACAAGAACTATGCCTGTCTTACTGGAATCATGAATGTCACCAAGAGAAAAGTGGCTCCTTTAACTAAGGAGAAAACATCTGTCAGCATTTTCTACACTGAAGTTATAAAATGTTAGCTCTAAATAAAGCCGTAAAGGCCCCACTCCCACCCCAAGAAATGAGGAAGAGATGTTAGCTGTTAATGCTTCCAGGGCCTGGACTTGGGTATTGATAGCACAGTGTGGAAGAGAGAAACAAAGAAAGAGATCTGCATGAGCCAGGCCTCTGCTCTGCAGGGGAAGCTCCTAGCGCTTAGGGAGAGATTTCCAAACATGTCCTTCTCTACACTGTGCCTTCAAAGGTTTTGCAAACCCAGTGACTCATGCCGTGCTTGGAAAGAAGAATGGACATTTCCCAGAACCTCTTGTTGAGTGGCTGCTGACTGCCACCTTCCAGAAAGGGCCAACTGCAGAGGGGATTACAAAAGCTGAAAGATTTAAAAGGACTTTTAGATTTGAGCCCAAGGAGGCTGGGGGGTTTCTTTTCTACCACTAAACTGGGGGTTTTACTTCAGGTAAAGATTATCTGAGCAAAAACGTTTTCGTGGGGTCAGTTTGTTTGTTTCCTAAACAGGTCCATACTGGAATTAAATAGTTGAGCTTGGTTTCTAATTTAAAATGTCATACTACCTTATTTATTGTTAGAACAGAAGGAATAATATAACAACCTTTGCCAAACTGCAGAAATTTGTTATACATTGGAAATTTTTTTTCTTAAAACAAATGAAATATAAAAGCTGTAGGAGAGGTACTAATTAAGTTCATAGAGTCTTGGGGTGAGGAAGATTTGTGATTCAGGTGATGCTGGGAGTATAGTTCAGTGGCAGAACACTTGCTTAGCATGCACGAGTTAAGATCATTAAACCTCTCAGGGTCCAGAAAGATTCCCTATGACAGGCTAATTGGATCTGAGGGTAAATGGAATAAACCAACTCATGTAAGTTACCAATGCATGTTCTTTATTCCTCTGCATGAAGAAGAAGAAAGAAGGATGAGGAGGAAGTGGAAGGGGAGGAGGAGGAGGAAGAAGGAGGAGGAGGAGGACGAGGAGGAAGAGGAGGAGTGATCTCCATGAGATTTTTATTTTTCAGACATAGTTGGAAAATTCCACATGCAAAGACAATGATAATATGCTTAACAAAATTACAGAAAAAGGCAGGTAGAACCTGACCAAGCTGTACTCTGGAACAGGTGGCTGGGCCCAGGAAAGAGCCAGCATCCAAGGGGAAGTACCTGACATCCCAACCCATTAGATAAAGTTACCAAACATCCCTGAGTCCTGGATTCACCCGTTCTCCTCATCTAATCTTTGGTGATAACCAGCTTTGGGGACGCCCAGGTTTCTTTGTTAGCAAAGTTGGGGCATGCTGCCTCCCTGCTCAGTGCCTGTCTTCTATAGAAATTTCTATGTGGTCTGTTAGCAGGGAATTTTGTGGGATTGACTCTATGTAAATTGACTGTTAGAACAAAGAGTAAATGTTATTCTCTAAGGCCTCATGGTGTGGGGGAATGGAAAGGTCATTCCATTGTCTCTGCAGGAGAGGTTACACTGCTGAGGTGTTTTGGGAGTGAATCCCATTTTGAAGGGAGAATCATGGCCTCACAAGGTTTCCACAGATATGACAGTGACCCTTCCAAAAGACAAGTGTTCCCGCAGCTCTGCAAAATGGGTTGTTCCATGTGGATGTGTACCCATACACTTCCCATTGATCTGCCTATTGGTCTGTCAGCTGTGCATTTACTGTAAAGTCTTGTGGGCTCTAGCACATGAGGCCCTAGGTCAATTCCCATCTCTGAAAAAACAAAAACAAAAACAAACAAGCAAACAAAACACCAAAACCAAAACCAATTCGTGGTTGTTCTCTGGTCTCCAATCCACGTGCACACACATGCAGAAGTAGATGATATCCAAGTTCAGGTTCAGGCAAACTTCCAAGAAGTAGCTGGTTCTGCTCTACTTTGTTCTATTCCACGGAGAAGGAGCGCTCATCAGTTCTACACAGACTCTAGACTGGTACCCAAAGAAACCAGTGCTGTCCTTTCTTTGGTCGGTGGTTTTGAAAGTCACGCTTACTCACCCTGTTTTGTTTCCTTTTTGGTAAAATGGAGACATTAAGATGCACCTCTTGGAACTGCGCGGTAATGAGCGGAGTTCGCAACTAGGGTTAAGAAGCGACTAGGACATGTATCACGTGGTATGACTGAAAAAAATTTACAACTTTGACCAGACTTGTGTTTTATTTGTTATTTTTTAATTTTTTTCTGTGTTTGCAATGCAGTGTTAGTAGTTCTAACCAGGGATAAATAATAATGGAGGCGATTAATGTGGTTTTCTTCTTGTGATTTTAATGAAACCTTTCAGAGCAAAGAACTTACATGTCATTTTGGCATAGTGTGTTTTATGCTTTTTAATCAGTGATGGGGAGTAAATTAAATTATGCCAAATACACATGTTTAAGTGACTCTTCTTTTGACTAGCTAACGCAGTGAATTAAATCACTAGCTTAAAAAAGTTGAGCTAGAGTTTATTTTCTCTTTTTAAAATTTTATCTATCTATCTATCTATATCTATCTATTTACATACCAATCCCAGTTCCCCCTCCTTCCTCTTCTCCCACTTCCCCCATTTCTCCCTCACCCCTCTGCTCAGAAAGGCAAAGCCCCCACCCCCCGGAAGTCAACTAAGTCTGCTCCTGCCTTGGCAAGGTGATAGAGTCTATTTTCTTACGATGAACTGTTATTTTATTTAATGTGTTGGATTTTATTTTCTAAACAATTGATTTTTGAAGACTGTTTCCTAGGCAAGATGAGTCTGTTTTAACACTTCTGTTTGACTCTGTGTAGAACTGATGAGTGCTCCTTCTCCATGGGTTAGAACAAAGTAGAATAGAACCAGCTACTTCTTGGAAGTTTGCCTGAACTTGGATATCATCTACTTCAGCGTGTGTGTGCACGTGGATTGGAGACCAGAGATCAACCGCGAAGGCAGCACCTCAGACACTGCCCACCTTCACTTGAGATAAGATCTCTCACTGGAACTTGCCAAGGAGGCTGAGCTGCCTGCCAGGGCAAGGATTCATGTCTCTTCACCTCCCCAGCACTGGCCTGATTCGCTTGTTTCTGGACACGGTCTTGCTATGTAGCCATGGCTGGCCTGGAATTAACTGTTGCAATTCATAGGCTGACTTCAGACTCACAGAGAGCTGCCTGCTTCTTCCTCCTGCATGCTGAAGCTATGTATCACCATACCTGTCTCACCACAGCAAATGTGTTTTTTGCATGCATGTGACCTCTGGCCTCCAAGGACACTTGCACTCGTGTGTGTTAAACATTTGTTAAACATTTCACCAAAAAAAGAACCTGCCTGCTCAACTATGCAGCTCCACACAGAGGTGAGGATGTGATTCGCGGCACATCCTTGACACATCTGCCTCCTCTGGGTTGTAACCCTTCTTGAATGAGCTTAGTTTCTTGCTCCTTCCGTTTGCGTTATCTGTTGGCTGTATGCACATCGAATCCCAAGGTAAGATATAGACACATATTCAGCCCTGGTGGATCCTTCCAGGTCTCTAAACTGTCCGTGCCACTTACCCTCCTTTCACTGGTGTCTGACATTCTAACCTCACCCAGGTTACGTTGTCAGCCAATTTCTTGGAAGGTAGTTAGTTCTTCTTACTAGTTTTCTTGACGAAACATGTTGAACATGTTTTTATAAACTCATCAACAAATATGCACACTTTAAAATTTCTTATAGATTATTAGTTTTGCTAACTCTTGTACTAACATTCTCGGCTATTTATATATATTTTTATTAATTCTTTGAGAATTTCATACATGGTATTTTCACCCCTCTCCCCTAACTCCTCCAAGATCCACTTTCCCTTTCCATGCCCATCCAACTTTGCATTTGCATTCTCTCTCTCTCTCTCTCTCTCTCTCTCTCTCTCTCTCTCTCTTTCTTCCTTTCTTTAAAAAAAAGAGCCAATTGAATCCAGTTAGTGCTTCCTGTATACTCTTGGGTGTGTGGTCATCTACTAGAGAATGGTAGATCTACCATGAGCCACACTCTTGATGAAAATTAACTTTCTCTCTCCCAACAGCTATCAATTACTCAACACCATGTCAGTCAGAGGTGGGACTGACACCCACCTCTCCCCCACCAAGCTGGTATTTTGACTGACTTGAGCTTTGTACAGGTCTTGTAAATTCTGTCACAATCACAGTGACTTTATATGTACAAATAACTATTGTGCCTGGAAAACACTGAGTTAAAATACCGTTACATTAAAAAAAATTCATTCTAGGTTGTTAATTTTCTCAAACAGTTTAATTTTGAGTTGTGAGATGCTCTTTTTTTTAAATTCCATAAGAAATCTATATTTTACTGTAACACATTGGTATTGTTTGTCCTTATTAAAACCTCAGGGGCATTCATATTATGACCTATAATTATATAATTTCTCATCTTGAATATATGATTTCACCATTACATAATTAGGATATCAATGTATTATAATTACTATTATGATTATTATTGGTTTTTTAACCAATTAATTGGTTTTGTAACAGCTCTGGTTGTCCTGAAACCCACTCTGTAGTAGACCAGGCTGGCCTCCAACTCAGATCCATCTGTCTCTGCCTCCTGAGTGCTGGGATTAAAGTCATGCCCCACCACTGCCTGGCTATAAATTTAGTTTTAAAGGGAAGTTGATATTATGATTTAAAAAAATAAGATGTATCCATAAGACGCAGCATGTCTCCTGAGGTTGCACTGCTAGTATATCATACTGGCTCATGTTTTGTAATCATATTGTCGTTTTGCCATTACCTGTATGAATGAAACTCGCTTTGGAGAGGAAGCAGTGTATTGTGTGCTTGAGTTTTTCTTCTTTGCAAATGAAGAAACAAGAACTCAAATTTAACTGTTAAACGCTAGACCGCGTACCCAATAAGTGATGGAAGCAGAGTGTTAGAGAACCCTGTCTTCTAATTCCCCCCAGTTCCCTGTCAGTACTCTCCTAAATAGAGCTACATAGTTATTCTTTTAGTGTGCCATATACAAGATAAATTACTTCTTCTTAAGAGACATTAACTCACAAGTCTATTCTTCAGTGAATCCCATGATTAAGAATCCAGCCTTAAAGTCAGATTGCTTGACTTTGCCTCTCAGTTCCACTGATGCTTGGGCAAGTTAGCTTTTCTGACTCCCAGTTATAAAAACAGATAAAAATATTTTACTCTGCAGAACTTTTTTTCCAGATTAAACTAGATCATAGTCACAAGGTTTCTATCGTATATACTCAGCATTTGTCAGCTACTCTTATACTTGTAGCAAAATTTTAAAGGGACAGTTTTATCATATGTGTTTTATTAATGTCTGAGCTGATGTCAAATTATTCTTCTGTTCATTTCCCCAGTGATTTTATTTCTCTTCTGTTGTTTGATATGAGATGGTACCAGACATTACAGAGGTTATATAATATTTAAACCATAAATCATTATTTCATCTCTATGTTTTATTGGCAGGCATAGCTAAGTTTTATTAAAATACCATTTAAGCCAAGAATTCCTCATGAAATATGAAGCTTGCTAATTTTCTCCCTACGTTGTTGGACAAAGGCCTAGATGCCTTGTGTTCCCAATATTAACGAGGTTTGTGTTGGGGATTTAGCCTCCTTAAACCTCTCAGGATTCAGAAGGACCACTATCACAGATGAAAACTGGCTAAAGACATCAGAGGGTAAACAAATTAATTCACATAAGTCTTTTCATGATTTCCCATTTATTCTTTCTATGCTCTCTCCAATGCTCTCTTGATGTTTGTCCTTGATGTTCCAGTCCCACAAGGTTTCTAGTTTGTATACTCACACAGACGTAATTATCAATTCTCTGGTAAATGACAATGATACCAAGCATGCATTTCTTAGGGCTGACAGGATGGATGAAGTAAGCACCAGTTGTCTTACTACTGCCTCAGAGAGGAGAGGGCGTGGCTGTGAAATGCCCCTGTAGATAACGGGAGGATTAGTATGGGGCTTTAAATCAGTATGGAATTCTAAAAATAAGAAAAAGAGGGCTATGTGTTGGCTACATTTGTGTGGTTAAAATTTGTATCGGAGTCTTACTAGCTGAATTAAAGGCAATGGAATCTCTTAGCCTTAGAGGTAACATCTAATGTGACTAAACTATGGTAGTATAAAATGCAGAGCCTGCAATGTCCAGCTTCCCAAGAGGGGGTTTTGTTGCTGCTAAGACCTGAGTGAAAAGCATTTCCTTTCTCCGGGGCAGGGCTCTTTCCAGAATTCAAGGCACCTAGTATGTATTCTATGTATCAAGATTATATGGCCAAATGAGAAATCATCCAGTCCATGCAAGAGTTAATGCCCAATAATTAATACACGGCTGAGGTATTTGGGGATGAATCCCACTGGAAAGAGAGGGACACCATGGCTTTACAAGGTTTATAGAATGACAGCGACTATTCAAAAGGCAGGTTCCCAAAGCTTTGCAAATTGGGTGTAGCCTAGTGATTTCAGAGCTGTACTCTTGCTGTGTAATGCTTGTGGTCACCAGCACGATGTAATTTTTTTTTTATCACGGTGAATATATGCTAGAAGTTCAGTGAAGTGGGAATGAAGAAGGGATGCTCCCATCATCACCCCAACTCTTAACATTTCCAGAATTCCCTCTTTCTTTGTCGAAAGACTTGCAATGTTAGGGTTAAAGGCACTTTTAAGTGTCCGGGGTTGGAAGGTTGCTGGGAGAAATGAAAAATGCATGTAAAGTCTATGGGTCAGAAACCTGAACATGGCAGGTGAGTGTGCTCTGGATGTGTGTGACTGCTTGCTTGAATGGTTGTGCCAAATGTCTCATGAAAACTGTGTGGCATATAGTCATTTCTATAGGAAAGTCAAACTTGGGCTTAAAAGCCAGTATCTGGGGGTGATTCCTTGTGGTAGATTTTTGTTTTGATTTCTTGTTTTCAAAGAAAAACACATTTTTCTTTGAACTTTTCCCCCAGCCATGGCAGCGGTAGGCTAGGAGACACTGGAAGCAAAAGATTTTGTCAGTCAGTTTATTTGATCATGTGATAAGCAGAACAGGAAAGACTTTAAACACCCTTTAAACACCCTTCCCCCTAAAAGATGAAAGTAGTCAGTGGCCAGTGCAGTGTATCAGTGGCCAGTGAAGTCTGTTAGAGGCCAGTGCAGTATATCAGTGGTCAGTGCAAAACATCAGTGGCCAGTACACTGGATTAATGGCCAGTACAGAGCATCAGTGGCCAGTGTATTCCATCAGTGGCCAGTGTAGTGCATCAGTGGCCAGTGCAGTGCATCACTGGCCAGTACAGTGCATCAGTGGCCAGTGTAGTACATCAGTGGCCAGTGCAGTGCATCACTGGCCAGTACAGTGCATCAGTGGTCAGTACAGTGCATCAGTGGCTGGAGTAGTACATCAGTGGCCAGTACAAAGCATCAGTGGTCAGTGGCCAGTACAGTGCATCAGTGGCCAGTGCAGTGCATCTGTGGTCAGTACAGTGCATCAGTGGCCAGTGCAGTATGTCAGTGGCCAGTGCAGTGTGTCACTGGTCAGTGCAGTTCATCAGTGGTCAGTGCAATGCATCAGGGGTCAGTGAAGTCCATAAGGGGTCAGTACAGTACATCACTGGCCAGTGCAGTCCATCAGTGCCCAGTGAAGTCCATCAGGGGTCAGTGCAGTACATCAGCGCCCAGTGAAGTGCATCAGTGGCCAGTACAGTGCATCAGTGGCCAGTGAAGTACATCAGGGGTCAGTGAAGTCCATTAGGGGTCAGTGCAGTCCATCAGGGGTCAGTGCAGTGCATTATTCCCTTCTTAGAACTACTATTGGTGGTTCTTTTGGATTTTATGATATCACAGGCTGTCACGTCACTTCTAATTTGTGTTAACTTTTCATCAGCATAATGATTTACATCTTTAAATTATTTCCTTTTTAATTAAATGTACATGTATGTGGGAAGAAAGAGTATGTGCATGTGTGAGTTGAAAGGCTCGTGAAAGAAGAAGTGGGATCCCATGGAGCTGTAATTACAGGTGGTTGTGAGTCATCCAACATGGGTACTGGGAACTGAACTTGGGTATCTTACTGGCCAAGCCATCCTTCCAAGCCAGACTTCACTGATCAGTGCATATCCCCTGGTCACAGCTTTGACCTCAGAGGCAAATCCTTGACTTAGACAGATGCAGGGCAAAGTTGTCCCAGCTATACAGAGAAAGGACCTGGAGGAAGCTGACTACTCACTTGTCCATCCTTTGGGCAGACAACGTGAGAAGCAGAGGTGGCTATAATCTGGGGAACTAGAGAATTTTGTGTTAAATTGGTCATAAAGGCTGTGTGGAAGGTGAGAAAACATTAAAGTTGTTCATAAAGTCTATGTGCAAGGCAAAAAGGCAGCAGAAATGGTAATGTAACAGAAAGAAAGTGAAAACCCAGAGACAAGGGAACTGAGGGAGTGGCCAGTTCCCAGACTGACTTCTAGATATGTTCCCATCAATGGTTTTCCTGAGCCCTGATTTTTTCGAATTCCAGTTCTAATTGGCATGGCTTTCCTGACCTTTGCTCTTTGAGAAACAGGGTATTGGTGACTATCATGTAAATGGCTGGCAGAATTTTGCTGCAGGGCATATAATGAGAGATGATTTAAGTCCCATGTAGAAGACACATAGTGCGAACACATAAACATGTAAAGATGAAAATATTTGAAGAACAAAGTGTGACAGAGAAAAGAGAACAGCTATTATGATCCCTTCCACTCCTTTCACCCTGGGAAACTGGGAAACACCCACAACAACCCCCACCCCAAAACCAGGCACCTGTGTCCATTGTTTACATCTGGAAATGTACATGGAATAGAACATATCCATTTGGAACTCAAACTCCACAGAATCACAAGCAAAGGATTTGATAGTTAACTCAGGTGTGGAAAGTACACAGCACATTCTCATGAAAAATATTCATGCTTAGAATTTCCACTGCTAGTGAAATGGCAAATCAAAGGAAAATGGTGTTGTGAGCCCAGGCTATCTTCTCAGACGAGATTCAAAACAAGACTGCATCAGCGAGGAACACCAGTCATAGAAACACATCAAGCTCAAGGTGTTAGAAAAATAAAAATAAAAATGAAGAAGAAGAGGGGGAGGGGGAAGAGGAAGAGAAAGTCCACTCAATGGAAACAGTCCTGTGTAACATGAGGACTGGCTTGTTGGGGTATCTGTCCTGCCCGGTACCCCACAGCCGGCAAGCCCCAAAGAAAAATCACACAGAGAGTCTGCATTAGGTTATAAACTGATTGGCCCACTAGCTCAGGCTTATTAGCTCTTGTAACTTATATTAACCCATTATTCTTATCTATGTTAGCCACATGACTCAGTACCTTTCTCAGCAGGGGCAGGTCACATCCTGCTTCTTTGGTGGTCTGGACAGGAGTGCAGAAAGAGCTTCCTGCTTCCCAGAATTCTCCTGTTCTTCTGGCCCCACCTTACTTCCTGTCTGGTTTTCCCACCTATACTTCCTGCCTGACTAATGGCCAATCAGCGTTTATTTAAATCATGATTGACAGAATATAGACAATTCTCCCACACCACTTCCCCCTCTTTTTTTTTTTAAACAAAGGAAAATATCCATAGTCTATTTTCGGGGAATGTGGGTGTAGTATTCCAGGCTACTTCCAGCTGGTTGGGGGCGCTGATAATCTTATGGGGACCCAAAGAAAATTTAAGAGTTATGATCAAGTCCTGACTGGAGTATCCTGTGAAGCTTGATCATCTCAGGCAGCAGTCTTGAATTTGTTCTGGATGTAGAGCTCAGACATCTGGGCCATCTGTTCCTACAGGAGATTTCTCAGGTGGTCTTCCTTGACCAAACCTGATTTTTCTTAACTCAGAATGAATCCATAGCCTCTCATATCCTGTGGAAACAAAAGCATGATCTCTTCTCCAAAGTAACATACCTTTTGACTTCAAGTTTGAAGTCAAGGTATTTTCAAAATACCTTCCTTGGCTTAATTTAGCAGCATTTATAAACAAAAATCTTTTGGCAGCTGTTACCCCTTCCTCAGCATTCAAACAATTCAAAGAGAGCATAATAACATACAGTATCCAGATTCTCTGTGTATTTTCCATCTTTATGCAGCTTTATTTTAACCTCTATTTCTTTTATTTTTACTTTTAACTTTTGGCTTTTTGAGACAGGTTCTCTGTGTATCTTTGTCCTGGAACTACCTCTGTAGACCAGGCTATCCTTGAACTCACAGAGATCTGCCTGTTTCTGCCTCCCCAGTGCTGGGATTAAAGGTGTGTGCTACCACACCTTGAAGTCACAGAGGTCAATCTACCTCTGCCTCCCAAGTGTTGGGATTAAAGGTGTGTACCACCACACCCAACTACTCTCTTTCTTTCTTTTTTACTTTAAGAAGTTTAACTTTAGCCTGCATATATTTTTAACACACTGTAAACCATTTAGAGGCTTTTCTCATCTGAATCTATCTTTACTATCTCTCTCTCTCTCTCTTTTTTGACCACGTGAGTCTTCAATTTGTTAAGCAATATGAAGAGGACTAAAGTTGTGTTATTGACGACTGGATCCAGCCCATTTCTTAGCTTTCTGAGATTTCAGCTTCAGAAATCTTACCTCTTCAGTGAGAAAGGTACTGAGCCATGTAGCTAACATAGACAAGAATAATGGGCTATATAAGTTATAAGAGCTAATACAAAGCTTGAGCTAATGGGCCAATCAGTTTATCATTAATATAGACTCTCTGTGTGATTTTCTTTGGGATTTGCTGTCTGTGGGAACTGGGCAGGATGGAAGCTCCGACAAGCGACCCTTCATGCTACAGTCCTGGAGTCTGTTTTTAAGATGAAGGTACAATGCATTTTGCACCATGGAGTCTGAGTAATT
Organism: Ondatra zibethicus; assembly: GCA_004026605.1. NCBI lineage: Eukaryota > Metazoa > Chordata > Mammalia > Rodentia > Cricetidae > Ondatra > Ondatra zibethicus. The sequence continues at coordinate 16,399 of PVIU01008380.1, forward strand.
CAGAATAAAGTGATATCAGTGGCAAAGAGAAACTAGTGTAGCCAGGCATGGGGCTTCAGCCCTTTGGAGGCTGAAGCCAGAGGCTCACTCATGAGTTCAAGGCCAGGCTCAGCTAAATAGTGAAGGAAGAGGGTGTAGGACAGGCTTAGGTGACTTCACCCAAACTTGGTCAATAACAAATCTCATCTGAGGCACTTGCAAGAAAAACATAAAATCTCTTCCTTTGTTAGCCTGAGCCAGTGAATCCTACCAATGCTTAAAAAATCACCGATGTCAATAACATACAGGAACTGAAGAAAAAACTGAATTTAAGTTTCAGGTGCATCCTTTTCACTGATATTTCTCCTTTGAACCGGTGACGTATAGTTTTAGACAATGGGGTCAATATGGGGACTAGTCCTATAATAGCAGAATCCAAAAACTGTAAGAAAATAAGTGACAAAGGATAGATTAGAAGATAACCATACAATCAAAAGAACCAGTCAATAAATGTTTGGGAAAATTCCAGTCATAGAAACACTTCAAGTTCAAGGTGTTAGAAAAATAAAAATAAAAATGAAGAAGAGAAGGGGAAAGGGGGAGGAAAATGAGAAAGTCCACTCAGTGGGAACAGTCCTGGACTCTGTTTTTAAAGTGATGGTACACATGCATGACTCTTGGAAATCATGAAGGCAGGAAGGTCAGGTATTGGCTGGCAAGTATGTTGACTTAACATCTATTGACTGGTTAACATGCAATGGAACTCTCTGTGGAAGAAAAGCCACCCACTGTAATTGAGTAAACCAAAGGACTAGTTTATTATGTTAGATAAGCCAATATGTTCTCATTAACTATAGAGAGTAAACATACAGAATACATAATAAACAAATTTAATATACTGAGAATAAATAGACTAAACATAACAAGGACTAGTAAAGAGTAACCCATAGTTATAGCCATGTGGTTAGCAGTAAAAAGAATCAATGGATAAATCGCCATATATATTTGAGTTATATATTTGTCTTTAGTGACAAGGGTACAAAGATGAACAAGGTATAGTCCAGATCATAATACCAGTCACTTAGAAAGATCTCATGGTACCTAATCTAGATTCAGTAGAATCATGAGAAATAGCAGAGGGGTACCACCTCTGAGGGAAACTATCTTTACTTGAACAATGACCCTGTCATTTTGCTTTGAACTTTTTTGTTTTAATTATTTTTCACAGATAGTAAAGAATAAATATTTATGAAGTTGATTTGGTTAGATGAATGTAAAGTTTAACTCTGTTGAGATTATTTTCTTTCCATGACATTTCTCTTACAACAAGTAGTAAAAACTCCTTCTGTGGAACAATCTCTGTACATTGTGAAGATATGTTGCTCTCATTGTTAATAAAAAGCTGATTGGCCAATAGCTAGGTGGGATTTTGGGGGACAGAGAGAATGCTGGGAAGAAGAAGGGTAGAGTTGGAGAGTTGCAAGTCAGACACAGAAGCAGCAACCTGGGAAGTTCATAGATGAGGTAAACAAATCTCGGGGAGCACACAGATTAATACAAATGGGTTAATTTAAGTTGTCAAAGCTGACTGGAGACAAGCCTAAGTTATCAGCCAAGCATTTACAATTAGTACTAAGTCTCTGAGTATTTATTTGGGAGCGGCTGCCAAGACAGAGAAATGTTGCCTACAAACTCCTTTCTGTCATTGAAGGTAACACAAACAAAATAATGTATGATTAACCAGCTGTGAACATCCCCCAGATTCCATCTGGTAGGTTTGGTTTCACAGATAATCAAATATTTACTCAACTTAAGTAAGTAAATGTTCTAGGGACCCAAAACTCCCTTGTGTACAGGACAGTGTAGTTTTGCATCTGAAGGGGCTACGTCTATAGACAAACCTCTCCATGTGAGAGGAAGTGTGACTTGATAGCAAACATCATGGATATTCAGCCCCAACAGAACCTTTTCAAACCAACAGTATTTTAGTAGATGACTCAAATTTTTGCAAAGTATTTTTGAGATTGAATTTTTTGGCAATGACTGTGATCTACTGACTTTCTGCAACTAAAACTGTTATTTTCTCCTAATAAAGTTTCATTTGTGGGACAAAAATGGTGGTGACTTAAGCAAAGTAATCGGGACTCTTTTTGTCCATCTTCATGAACTTCTTACATTAGGGTTCTGCATCTCTGAATGCACATTGATATATTCTGATGCATGAGAATTTTAAGTCTTGAAACAAATGCATTCCCCATCAATTATGAGTCTTCTAGATCTTGCAGTGTGTGAAGACTCTGATGTGAAACTCAGCAATGCTTGTACCAGATGGGCAAGAGTTTAGCTAGAATAACAGGGAAACAAATGTGCACCAAGCTAGACTTTATGAAGTAGCATCTAGGTAAAACAGGACACTAATAGCCTGCAGATTTCTGGTACACTCATGTGCACTAAAATTAGAACAGGACAAATAGCCATATGTGTGTCATCAACGTCTATGGGTGAAATTTGTCAAGTACAAATAAGCACTCACTACCTATGTAACTCTCCAACAGAAAAGTGTTGTAGGGAATCTGGTACCCTTGAGGAATGTGTTCTTGTTGAGATTAGCATATAGCTAAGATGTGGCATGAAAATTATATATATATATGTGTGTGTGTGTGTGTACATATATATATATATGCACACACATATATACATATATATGTATATATACACACATATATATAGAGAGAGAAAGAGTGAGAGAGAGAGAGAGAGAGTGCATGTGTGTGTGATGGATAAGGCCCTTTACCTATATTCTTTTGAGTCCTGAATAACAAAGCATGCCAGGGTTCAGAGTCATTACCTGTCTGATAAAGAACTAAACTCCAGAAAGCTTCACTGACCTATCTCTGAAGGATGGAGCTAACTTGAACTTTCTCCTTAGTGGACAGAGGAAATTAGAGACATGTATAAAGTTTTCAAATACTCAACCCCTTGCTATGATCTTTCTCTTGGAAGAGGCTGGCTTTACAGAGGTGCCAAAAATGTGATAATTTTTGGTGACAGGAAATTATTTAAAGGGGAAAAGGTTTTTTTAAAAAAAGTATTACTAATGTTAAGAGCATTGAAAATGCTCTCCTAAGGTTGATCATGACCTTGAGTATTTCGTTAGAAAATGATTTTTTTTTTACTCTCTTCCTATGTGGGCACCCAACAGCGAGGCAAGGTTAGCCTTCCCAGGAAGTGTGGTTATACAGAGGACTCACCTCAGTTCCCATGTGTGACAGACATTGACCAGGCTTAGCTCAAACTGACTCACCTCTTAAGGTAGCTTGCATGTGTTAACCTAGCCTACTATTCTAACCCAGCCTGATCAATAGAAAAACAACCCAATGATAAACCTACAGGAAGTGTATCTCAAGAAACTGTTACACCAAGCATGAAACAGAGACCCAAGCTTTCCATACACAAATCCGCTGAAGCTTACGGCGCCGCCCTATGAAGGCCAAGGTCAGGCTCCCTCACAGAGTGCTGACTGCAGGCACTTGAATCTGAGCAGTACTACAAAGGCATCCCTTCACATGTCTGCACGAACAAACGAGGCAAACACCCCATCTTCCTGGGCCAAGAGGCTTTCTGGGGTGTCATATTCCAAAATGTTTCCTCGCTTCATCACGATAACCAGGTCTGCCGTCAAAATGGTGTGGACTCGGTGCTGTGCGAACACACATAAAAAAAAAAAAACCAAGAATATTTGTTATGAATTTGAACACATGGGTCAAAGCAATGAATATGAACACTTCACAGACTGGTCATGCATGGTTACTTCTTTACTTTGGGTATGCCGAGAAACACCCTTTTCTTGTATTTATTAGTATACTTTTAAACACCAACCATTGCAGTTAGTTCTGTTTGCTCTGGCTTCACTTTAGTGCGGCTAGTGATGTCACTACTGTACTGAAACCTGACAACCATGCCTACTAATAAACGTGCCTCAAGGAAAGGCTGAAGGGAGCCACTGTGAACCAGTTCAGTTATATTTTATTCTTGATTACAGTTATCTCACGTGGGAGCCCACTAAGTCCCTAAATCAACACGCAATAAGAAGGACCCTGAGAGATTCAGGTCTGGAAATCCCAGCTGGGGAAGTCTATTCAGCATTCGTTATCCAGGGCTATTGATGTGTAGTCTCTTACTAGATGGAGATCACCATCCATCACTGGCTCACTTCCCACATGACCCCTTGGAATAGGAGCCTTGGTGCTATTTAATATTAATAATGAAAACTGCCATTTATCAATCATATTCATATGTTAAGTGTACCACATGTGTGTAATCGTGAATCATTAGCAGAATAACCATCATGGAATCATTATTGAGACAGGTTTTCCTAGCTTCAGGGGGCAAAGTGTTTTCGTCCTCTGACTGGACCTGGCTACCTTGGGGGATGGTCACCAACCTCGATGAGTAATGTAATAACGTATGTGAGCAGACTCTGATGTCAGACCAGCTCACACTTCGGCTCCCACACCTGTTACCTGGGCAATCTGCATCAGCATCCCAACCATTAATGCTGCAGCTTTGCACCTATAATGATGGCAGCGGCGGCCCTGCCTTCCAGCACAGTGGGAAATAATTTGTGTGGAAACTGCACACCTTTCCTGGCACATGCAAGCAGATGATCACTGCCAGCTGCTGTTAGGAATTCTCTTGTTGGTTTAGAAGAAAAACTCTCTGTGCTGGTTTTTATTCTTGCTGAGATCAGCCTATCCCACAAAAATATAAAGGCAGCCTCATGCAGTGTTAAATCTGCTGGGAGATGCATTTTGAAAGTTGCAACAAGCAGTTGAAAGCAACTCTAGTACACACATACATACATAAAATACATATCCTCAATATGTTCTCTGTGTTAGCATTTTGATGTGAAACCAACATAAAAATCTTCACAAGTCTGTTTACATTCTTCTGTTCTTGCTGTTTGAGCTGTGTGATGTATTTTAGGTGCGTAGTGACTCTCACATGCCACTAGCCACTTTCAAGTCCTCAGAAGTCACCCACAGCTATTTTTAGGAATTTGTCAGAAGTTGGAGGGCAATGCTACCTTTGAGAAAAGAGCAGAGCCATGTGCACCCCCATGCATTTGGAAGGAATGAACATAGCAAATCGCTTTATAGCTCTTAATGCATTTTCTCTTCAGAAAAATAGTATTTCTTCAATAGCCATATCAGAGGTGCTTAAAAAAGAACTTGGCTTTTATGTCTATGAAGACAGTCTTATAAACATTACTATAACAGTCAAAAATAATGTTTACTAAAATTATAAGAACATTGAAAAATCTTAGCCAACAGAAACAAATATCATTTGTGTTTACTCCGTTGATTCACACAATTTTTTTGTTGTTGAAAAAGTGTGGGATCAGTTAGTGTTGAAGAAAATCTCAAAATGCTCCAGAGAAATTAATCCAATGGAGAGCGAGGAATAACTTGTTTCCATAAATAAATACCAGGAACTAATCTGGTACGTGATGGCTCTTTTGAGAAGCTGGAAAAACACGTATTTTAAAAGAGATTTTATAATGCTTCAGTGGCAGTTAACCAAGGTCACAGGGGAACTTTTAGGCAGAGAAAGAAGTCTTAGCAGAGATGTCGCTCATTCTGCAAGGATCCTATGGCAAGGGTGCTGGTCTATCGTCAAGGAGAGACACTTGGGTACACCGGCTTCTGCAGCCATGCCTCAACCTGTGACCTTTAGGTATGCGGGGGATGCTGGGAGTTTAGTGACCTCCACAATAAGATGTGCATAGTTAAAAGTATTTCAAAAATACAGTTAGAAATCAGTGATTTTTTTTTTAAAAAAAAGGCAATTTTTCATTTAAAGATACAAATCGTGATCAAGTAACCTTCAAGATAAAGACTTCATGGGATTGACCACCACCACCTTGCTTCATGCAGAGCAGAGACTTGGTCTCCTGGGGTAGCAAGGGTCTGGTAATCCTCTCTCCTCCCACACGTCTCTAGTGAGGCAATTCTTGAACCGTATTCACATCGGCTGGTTCTCCAGACTCTTAGATCATTTGCTGTGGTGAGAATGAACTCGCGAGGCTGCCCGCCTTCAGGATGGAGGAGCCACAGAGCTTATCAGGAAAATGAGAGACAGTGGCCGTTTCTTTCAACCCGGGCCCCACGGGAAGTCATTTCCTGGAGCTTGAGAAAGATGCCCTTCATAGGGTGCTTTTCCCCCAAGAGGAGCAAGTGTTCCTCACCAGCTCAGGCTCCCCAGCAGTTACACTAAGTGATTCTTTAAATTACTTAATTTAATTACTTAATGCAAGTAATACACGAAGCATTTTTAAGGGGGACTAGAAAAGAGACTCAAATCAACTTAGGACAGCGCGAAACCTGCTTTCTGCTTCGTAAAGGCTGTCCTTGCAAACATAAGCACTCTCCCCTGTCAGTATCACACGCGGTGCAAACACTTGGGCGAGCTAACCTGTGTGGTCACACCCATGGTTAGTCCCCCTCCGCCCCCCCCCCCCCGCTCCCAGCACCCTCTTCAGTCGCAGCCTCAGCTCTGCCTTACGCAGGCGCAGGCGAGTCTGCTCAGACATCTACCAGAGACGGAGGCACTCGGAGGAGCAGAGCACGGTGATCTACTTGTTGGTCATCACCAAAGTAGAGAAAAGGCCATTCTTGTGTTCGAGCAAGTTTGGACCAGTGTCACACTCCATTAAAATACCCTCCGAAAAGACTAAAACAAGGTCTGCGTCCACAATAGAAGAGACGCGGTGCTGGAGGAGAGAGCCGTGGAGAGAAGAGCGTCAGTGAGAGGGAGAATGGACAAGCTTTTCCAGAACAGTCTTCAGGGGGCTGCAGCGAGAGCAAAGATCTGGCCAAACACAAAGGAGAGCCTGGAAACTAACGCCCTTGCAAGCTATCAAACTGGGGCTAAGTGACTCCTCAGCCTAATCACTGCTACTTAAGGAACGGGCATTGCCTTCCCACGCCATGGGCATCTCATTGTCTTCTGCTTTAAAGCGGGTAAATGAGTAGAAATAGAGAAAGCGTATGTAAATATTAGTTAAATTGGGGATGGAACTTAGGAACCCAAGCTACAGAGGAGGGAAGAGACCCCACGCATGTCACTTACAGCTATGGTCACGACTGTGCGGTCTGCAAAGGCTGTCATTACCACCTTCTGCAAAATGTTTTCCTGCCGAAAGGAAAAGAAAGGTTTTAATTTTCAGGAGCCTATTTTCTGTCGCCAAAACATATTATACGCCAGGATTGATTCTCCACTGCCGAGTTCTTTCTAAGCTTGCTGACTCCAAGGCTTCTGTGGTGTTAAGGAGGAAGTGTAAGTAGTAGCAGGCTGGGTTTTGGAAATGTCTTCAAAATGCAAGAAGAATCAGTAGGTCCTAAATGGAAAGGGAACTGTGAGAAGGGAGGAAGATATCGTTCTTAAAAAATAATTTATTTAAAACAATTTTTCTCCTTGTGTATGCCGTGTGGGCATTTATGCGAGGAGTGTGCAGGCACCCACAGAAGCCAGAAGAGAGCACCAAATTCCGTGAAACAGGAGTTAGAGGAGATTATGAGCTAGCAGATGTGAATCTGGGAACCTAACCTGAGCCCTCTGCTGGAGGAGGGCATGCTCCTCACTGCAGCCCCCGAGGAGGATCTTAAGGGCTGGGGCTGGAGCATAATGGGACACGCGTGAGTTGAAAGCAGAAAGGAAGACCTTGGAGGAAGGGGAAGTGTGTGGAGGGGGAGGGGGATAGGTAACAGCAGTAGGGGATGGGCGAGAATGAGAAGGAAGGACTGCGGTGGCGTTTATGTCTGAAAGTGCCATGATGAGAGCTATGCTAATTGAAAAGGTAAGCTCAGTGGTTCATCTGACTGACAGATATGTTGCCAGGAACTCAAAGAAAATGAACGACAGGAGCATGAAAGCACTTGCTTCTATTTGACCCAAACAGCATATGACTGAAGCTAAGCAAAGCCTACCCTGGCACTAACCTTTGACTTAGCAGGCAAAGAGAAACTGAAGTCCATGCCAACATTTGGACTTTTGACCCATACAGACTGTTTAAGACAGAAATACTTCTCTTCACAACCTAAACTATGGTTATCATTATGTCTGAAAAGCAATATGGGTGAAGAGTCTGCCTCACTCCTACAGGAAGACCCAGTTACCCCAGCATCTCATTCCGACTGCTTGGTGCTGCTTGAGTCCTTACTCTCACTCCCTCACCTGCTCTCCACCATGCTAAAGCCTATATCCTTGAACCTGGCTGGTAACACCAGTTTTCTCTTACCTCCAACCATAGGCCATTTTGTTATTTGATACTATGTCAATTGTGATGTCATGTAACTTGGAAACGTACTTTGATTAGTCTTAATAGGCAAAAAAAGAAAAAAAAACAGATGTGATTTGTTTGTAACTCTACCTCTAAGGAGGCTGAGGCAGGAGGATTGCAAACTTGAGGCCAGCTTGGGCATGATAGTTTTCAGGCCAGCTAGGATTACATAGTGACACTCTGTCTTAGGGCACTAGGACAGGGAGCAGGGAGGAGGGAAGGAGTCAAATTAGCACCTTCATATATGGTTGGTTCTTAGCAATCTTGAAATGGTTTTGTTTGGGGGTAATTTCATCCAGTCTGAAGTGAGGAGCAAGAAAGCAGAATGGAGTTAGGAATATACAGGTTCCTTACACATGAGCACATGGGGAAGGCCAATCTTAATTCAAGCCATTATTCATCTTAACAAATACAAATTGTTGTAGCCAACGGATTGCTTTAGCTATCATGGTCTACTGAAAAGAAGTCTATATTCTGTAGCTGAGCTCTCATGGCCTTATTCCTTATTCCAGCACACCGCTCTCATCCACTGAACCCTGGAATATGACACCTGGAAATGTATAGAAAATAAGGTTCTGATGAGTGTGACACTCAGTCTTCCAGATGCTAAACATCTCTGTTTCCTCTTCCTTCCCTTCCCTTTCTCCCCCAGGCAATACCCCACAACCTCCATACCAATCTCTGCTTTGTCTCTATGATATTGATTTCTTTTAGATTCTCTGTCAGGGAAGCCATGCAGGATTTGTCTTCCTGTGACCAGCTCATTAGCGCAGTGCCCTCCAGTGTGTGTGTGTGTGTACAAATAGTTGTCTGATCCTTATTTCTCACTTCTTCTCAACAGTTTTAGCAGTCTGAATTCATGTCAAATGAAAGGGTTAAGGAGAGGTTAAGAGATCAAGTTGCTTGTCCAAGGTTACATTCAGTCAGTTACATTCAGTAGTAAGATGTAAGAAGAAATAGAATATCCCAACCCTAATTCCACTTTTTTGTGTGTGTTATATCATCCCACTAATCTGTATTCTCCCAGTGGATGAAGGTTGAGTTTGTTTTTTAATCAATGAATCTCCAGTCCTAGTGTGGATTATTAAAAGTGAGTCTTGATAACAGAAACTCCTTTTGGTTGATCAAGGAGTTGATTGGGGAGTCATTTGCAATGATAGAACTGAGGATTCAGAACCCAGTTAGAAGAATTCACTGCAATTTTCCAATGCATTTCCAACACACTGGTTTTCAAAGCAGAGGTGTAAACTTACCGTGGCCATGTCAATGGAGGCTGTGGCCTCATCCATGATGAGTATACTGCTTTTTCGCACGAAGGCCCTGGCCAAGCAGAACAGCTGCCTCTGCCCGACGCTGAAGTTTTCCCCACCTTCAGTGACAGTGGCATCTGAGTCAGGATAAGCAAGAGACTCACTAAGAATAGTTAGTCACTTTTGGAGGGCTGAGAGGGATCAGGAAAAACATGACATAAGTATGACGGGCCTGGTGTGCTGTTGAAGGGATGGCATCTTGAGAGTCAGAGAGAAGATGATGCTGGCTCATCTTATCTGTGACGACATGTGGAGAATTGTGTCCTAACATCTAAGTCAAGAAATACTGCTAGAACATTTGCAAGACCAGAAGACTTTGGGAATTGCTGAATTATTTAACCCGGTTCTCTCAGGAGACTGTGGAATTTATCTATCTGTGGTCTAGGGAGAACAAATGGTTTGTCCAACGTCACATTTAGCTAATGTGTAGAAGGGCTTGAGAAGAAATAGAATATGTCAACCCCAATTCCACTTGTCTTTCTGTTATATTGCCCTGCTAATCTGTACTATCACGGTGGATGAGGGTTGAGTTCATTGTCATCTCCTGTACTACTGTAACTCATTAAAACAAACAACCAAAGTAGATGAGGGCTGAGACATGGCTCAGCAGTTAAGAGCACTGTTTGCCCTTGCAAGGGACCTATGCTCTTTTCCCAGCACCTACATGATGGCTCATAACCTCCAGTAACTCCTCTTCTGGTCTCTGTGGGGGCTGGCTGCATGCACATGATACACATAAAGACAAACAGGTCCACATAAATAAAAATAAAAAATACTTTTTTAGATAAGAAAATTGGCCTAGAATGAAGCAGTCCTACTAAGCGAGGAGCTAGAGGCACGTGGAGCCTGCTGTGTAGTGCTAAGTAACTAACGGAAAGTGTACCTAGGCCTCCAGGTAGAGATTTCACCATATTCTTCAGCTGGGCGATTTCCAGAGCCTCCCACAGCCTGTCGTCTGTGCACTTGCACTCAGGATCCAAGTTGAACCTAAGGAAACATCTCTGCTTATCAGTCAATAATAAACATGAGACGATATGTTCAGCATCAGGAAAGGGCTCAGCTCAGAGCAAACCTTAAATCCGTACTTTAGTGATGAATGTATAAACAACCTTTAATGTTAGCTGAAACATTTTTGACATTACTAGGCATATTTGCATATATAATATAATATGACCAATGTTATTTCCTGGATCTATATCATGCTTAGTATAACCCAAATACTGTTTAGTAAATATCCCATAGAACTGATGTTAAACACTTAAGTCTATATGGGAATATATAATACACATTAGAAGTATTTGGAGTATATCAGAGATACAAGTTGATATAATACTGCTAAATAACTTAATGCATCTAGGACTTTTTAAAAATATTTTTATTTTTAAAATGAAAATATAATTACATAATTTCTTCATTTCTCTTTCCTCCTGCCAACTTTCCCATACATTCCCCCCATGTCTCTCAAATTCATAGCCTGTATTTCTTTGTCTGTCTGTCTGTATATATGTGTGTGTGTGTGTGTGTGTGTGTGTGTGTGTGTGTGTGTGTGTGTACATATAGGTACATATAGAAATATATAAACACAACCTGCTCAGTCCATATAATGTTACTTGCATGCATGTTTTCAGGGGTGACCACCTCATATTGGTTAACTAATTCCCAAGGAATACTGTCTACCCCACGCTCAGCATTCCTTAGTTACCCAACAGTTCTTTGTCTAAGGTTGGACCACTAGGACTTTTAATTAAAAAAACCTTCAGGTGAATAATGAATAATAGTTCATACATGTTTTTCTTCAATATAAATAATAATTCTTGAATGGAAGCAGCAAATACTTCTTTGTAATTAAGTGATGACAAAGAAGGGAATCAAGAGCGAAAGACAAAAGCAAAGCAAAACAGAAAAACCCACACATACACACACACACCCATCCATCCTCCATCCACCCCAGTGATCCAGTAGATGTCTTGGTAGACCTTGGGCTCAGACAGTCTGCTTCTGGATGGCAATTCTGCCGCTTAAATGGAATATGGACTTGGGAAAACCACAACAGCTTTGAGTTTCAACATAATCATTTGTAACGTGGAGACAATAATATGACCCCAAAGGATTTTCTGAAAATTAAAAGCAGCTACCAGGGGAATAAATATCTCCAGTTGTTTTATACTTTTTAATTTATGGGAAATGACAAGCCAGGGCCGGAGACCCCTGGAGCCACGTTGTCCAAGTGATCTTAGAGGAGAGCAAAAGTTGTGAGAAGCAGGGAGGCAGACAGAGATGATCTACATTACCCTCTGAGCCCAGGACTGACACACAGGAACCAGACAGGTGTCTGTGGGGCAGGACACCCCCAAAGCGTTGCCAGTCACTGTGGGTTTTATAGAATCAAACAGGAGAGAGCTCAAAGCGCCTGCCTAGGCGAGCACACCTGGGCGCTCCTATTCCAGTTATGGGGCAGCATGCTCAACTTTCCCATCTTGAGGAAGTTGGCAGGTTAGAGCACTCACCTGATAGAGCCGCTGAACAGGACCGGGTCCTGGAGAATGATGGACAGTCTAGAGCGCAGTGTGTGCAGGGGCAGCTTGGAAATATCTATCCCATCAATGACTATCTTTCCTGTTACGGAAAAATAAATGCCACAGACATGTAGCAAACTCATGAGAGAGAGTTTCACTCATTTAATAATTAAAATTCTTCTCCCCTTCTCTCTTCCACCTTTGCCTGGCCATGAGGCCTTGGACTCAGTTGCAGTTCCACAATGAATAAAGTAATAAAAGACTTTTTTCCAAGTTCTGGGTTGAAACACAGAATATAAAACTTCCCATTAAAGAATTAGAAACATCTGTCTCTAACAAAATGTACACTTCCGGGGAGATTTGTCTTTCTGACATATTTTCCCCTGAAGGAATGTTCTGGAATGTTCTGTTACTATTCAGTATTCGGCCATGAGAGCCAAAATCACTTTTCTCCTTTTGATGCCATTTCTTCTAGAATGCCTTTACTGTCCCTTCCGGTTTGATTTGTTTTGTAGGATTTGTTGGAGTCAGACATCCTGTATGCATTTATTTAATTTTTATTATCTAGTTCCATACATATAAACTTCTTGAAGACAAAGCCTTTGGCCTGTCACCCACGGCTGTAAGGAATAGCACAAGGCATTATGAACAGGAAAGCGAATTCCAACATGCGATCAGATTTACCAACTGTAGCCCATAATGCCTGTAGACTTACAGGGCTACACATTCTTTATGTCCCCTTTACCCGAGGTTAACTTCCTCAGCCTTGTCCTGCAAAGACAATGTTCCTTGTGAGACAAATATGATGAACGCAGAATGGCGGTTATGACCCACTTAGTAATAAGCAGGGACTTTATTCAAGCAGAAGCAAAGATGAGCATACGTGGTTTCTTTCAGGGATGACACAGTGTCTATTAGCATATTAACCAATGCCTGCTACTAAAAAGGCCTCAAGTTAGTTACGGTTCTCAGGAGGCCTAAGATCACCTTTGTAGATGCTTGAGGATCAGGCTAACTAAACAAGCTCGGCCATAATCACAGTTTTGCTAAGTGAAAACAATCCATCCTTTGTCTGTGAACTGTGTAATTGCCCAGAAACACAAACTCTGCTGAAGGGATTGCCCACCAGGGAGTGAACAAATCACTAACCGGGTGGTGGATGCTTACTATGCCACTGAATTTTAACCTCCTTCCATTCTGACTTCTATGGTTCATATATATATACGTGTGTGTGTGTATGTGTGTACATATATGTGTATGTGCATATATGTAACATGCAAGTATATGTAAATATGCATTTGTAAATAAATATTTATATATACATATTTTGAAACAGGTTCTCTCCATTATGTATCTCTGGCTGCCCCAGAACTCACTATGTAGACCAAGCTGTACTCAAACTCACAGAGATTCACCTGCCTCTGCCTCCTGAAGACTGGAATTAAAGGCGTGTGCCACCATGCCCAGCTACAGTTCAGTTTTGTTGCTCACAAACTGAGCTTTTCTCTCACAGAGTTGTTTTGTAAATTACATAATATAAGTTATCAAGTGTAATAAAAATAACAAGTACTGTAATTATCACCATAGTCGATGGACACAGTAGTAGGGATCATTTCCTGGGCTAAAGGTCAGGGTCATTGCTGGAGTCCCTTTCATCAGGATGGCTTATGTGTTGACCTGTTTATAGCAACTTGGTAAACTAAATAATGTGACATATTACTTTTCTAAAACAAAGATTAAATGATCTCTGCTGTTAGAGCAAATGAATAAATATTTAGATATTGTGGACATGAATTTAGCATTTTGCAGCAAGATTTGTTTACACACAAAATATTTCAGTGTCATTAAACAGTGTCATTAAGAACACAGCTACAAAAGTCACACAACTAAATTATAAGTGCAGGTTACTTATTTCTGTGTGCTTTCTTTTCCTTCAGTAGAGAAAGGCATTTTTTAATCTGTGGGAGAACAAACAACCTTCCCCTTCCTTTTCCTCCCAAAATTTCACTCTGGAAGTTTATTACAACCCATTGGCAGCTGTCACTAGGTCTTTGTTTTGTATTATCATTTTATTTTCCCAATTCTATGTTCTTTTGCTGTCTGGGGTGCCTGCCTCGACCCATGTGCAGGATACGAAGTCCTGATGAATATGCGCTGTTTATTTTGTGAAGAATTAGGAAGATTAATTGGGCTCTATTATTTGTAAAATATTTTATTTCTTTTTGTGTGTGTTGCACAAGCACAGGTGCACACACTGTGGTGCATGTGAAACCTAGAGGACAGTGTCTCATGTGAAAGCAGGAGTCAGTGTCTCTTCCCACTCTGTAGGTTCTGAGTACTGAATGAGTCCAGGTTGTCAGTCTGGGTGGCAAGACCTATACACACTAAGCCACAAAAGGTCAGCTGGCTGACAAAATCTTAGTTAACAACTCACCATCAAATATGTCGACCATTCTGAAGAACGCCAGAGATAAGGAGGACTTCCCGCTTCCAGTACGACCGCAAATGCCCACCTGGGAGAAGCAGGAGCAGCTGAGACTCAGACAAAGGCATGAAACAGATCGAGGTATTTCTAACTTAGTCAAGCTATCATGGACAAAGTATAATTTTGCTCATATAATTGCATCACAATTTTCTTCTTATCATGAACTATGATAAAAATAAAGTCCTCACTAAAGCAATGATTGCCTCCTGTTTTTTATTTCTGTATGGCTGTGTTGTTTCCCATTTAGGACTTCATTTCAAACCAATTTATAGCTGGACCTTTACACAAGTGCCCAATTTTAGCTGAGCAGAGATAGGTTTATAAGCATTGGTTTATAATGAATGGATTTATAAGAATTCCCCACACATAAAGATAGAAATTAAAAGAAGTCATTTCAGAGCAGATCTAGAATGGGGGCAAAGGTCATGGAGGCGATATCTAGTATAGCTCCAAGCCAGAAATTAGAAGTTTTCAACAGTGTGCCTGGTATTGACCATTCTGATTTTGATGAGGGGTTAATGAAGGGCAGAATAAGGTAGGGAGCATTCGGTGACCTACTTGGATCCCCCCCACCTTCCTCTTCCATGCAGCATATGTGGAATGTGAGTCTGGGTCTGGACACCCATGGTGGGTGCTCACGGGGTTCTAGAGGCTCCACCAGAGATTTATGCAGATAATCAGATGGTGGTGAAACCCATACCTTCTGCCCAGGTTTGATGTAAGCCTTGACGTGTTTCAGAACAGGCTTCAGGTTATTTTCATATCTGACACATAGGTCATGAATCCTGATCTCGCCTTCCTGTGGCCAATGTTCTGGGACTTGAGAGGGATCTGGAGTAGTAGAATAGACAATGGTAGTTAAGAGACAGAGGAAGAAAGAGATACACACTTAAATATGTGTATGATTTCCAGGAATAACGTTTACAATGTATATAAATACGCACACACACA
This sequence comes from Ondatra zibethicus, assembly GCA_004026605.1. Lineage (NCBI taxonomy): Eukaryota > Metazoa > Chordata > Mammalia > Rodentia > Cricetidae > Ondatra > Ondatra zibethicus. Next base: position 31,981 of record PVIU01008380.1, read on the forward strand.
CATATATAATTTTCCCTAGATTCTTTGTAATACTGAAATAAACTATGGTAGCTTAGTTTTTTAATTTAAATTGCATTCAGCGTGAACAATGTTGATTGAGAATTTTAAGATTTTTGAGTTGTTTTCTTTCTTTAAAGGTTAGTTTTTTAAACTTCTGCATAGATACACAATGTGCTGTGATCATTCCTTCTGTAACTTTTGTTTGGCCGCCTTCCCCTCCTGATGACCCCCTGCACTTTTCTATCTAGCTCCCCTTCCACTTTCCTGTCTTTCTTGTGCAGTACAATTTTAACTTGTGGGAGGGGATGGGCGTTAACATCATCTCATCTCTTCAGCTTCTCAGCATTCAATGCTCTTCAGGCTAAGTAAAGAGAGTTCATTTGTGAATTGATGTCCATGTACGTGGATCCTCAAACACCCAAAGCTTCTAATGTGATAGTACCCGTTATTTGAATGAAGATAAAAGACGTGGCTTTCTGTATTCCTGGGAGGCAGACAAGAAGTTTCCATCTGCAGTTCTAAGGGGACAGCCACATGGGGAGGTAAAAGCAAAGCATTCTGGGAGCACAGAAGGTGGAAATCTGGGGCACCCAAGGGGACTTGAAGTAAAAACAGTTCTTGAGATGAATCTTCAGAAAGTGAATTCAAATTAGTGTAAGAGAAGAAGGAAGGAGAAAGCAACATGTACCATGCTATTGTGTCTGGGGAGGAAGTAGGTGGGTGGTGAGAAATGGACTGGGCAGGTGGCGAGAGTCACTTAGTGGCCTGAGCTATAACCAGGACCATGTGCATCACCAGCTAGAAAGCCACTGAATGGCTTAGGCAAAAAAAATGCATTTTGATTGAGATTTGCATCTAATAAAGACCATACTGTGTCTATTATCAAATTTCTTGGCAGTTATTCTAATAGAACTAAGAATCTTGTTTAGTATTTTCAAGTTTCTTGATGTCTAAGTTAACAAAGCTATAAGAAAGAGAGTACAATATAAGGCCCCAATACATTTACAATTATTTCTAAATAGCATTGAATAATGTCTACTTAGAGTCTACTTGTATCTAAGACTAAACTTTTGGTTCTTCTCAGCTGGCGATATCAAGCAATATCAATATGAGAGGTGGTGTAGCGTATGCATACATATGGCCAGCTCTCAGAAGACCAAATCAGGAGAATCTTGAGCCTAAGGCTAGCCTGGGCTACATAGATATAATATGTCTCACAACCCCAAACTCCAAAGATACATAAGAAAATGAATAAATAAATAAAAGTAGGAAGGAAAGAAAGGGAGGAACGTAAACCCAGAAGAGAAGGGAGTCTCTTGGTAACGACAAAGCAAAGCCAATGCAAGGTTCCCAGAGCAGTCATGTGCACAGTACCCATGGTGCCTTCGTAGTTCTCAGACTCCATAGTCAGGAAACTGTTTACTTTCTTCACTGCGCCCATCTGTACCTCCAGGTCAGCCAAGTTCCTCACAACCCAATTCAAATAATTGGTTATCTGTATCAGGTGACAAAAGTGGCCACATTTAAAGTAAGTAAGCAATTCTCATGATCACTGAACATCTGACCAGAATAACCCATGCAGTGTCCATCAGACGGTTCAGTTCCTAAGTACTGCAGATCAGCAGACACCAGGGAGGGTATCATGAGACATCAGTGTGTGTGTTCTTCAAAGGTCTCCCACGTCTCTCTTTCATGAACTGCTCTCTGATTCCCCTACACAGTGAAGAACTGATTCCATTCATGTGCATGTCTCATGTGCATGTGTTCATGCCCTTTTTAGTGCCCCAATTGGTATGTAAACAACACAGGACAGGGATCTCAAGCACCTCCAAGAACAGGATGCCTGTGGGATTTGAGAAGATTTTAGAAACTAGTATCGATGCCAGAAAGGAATCGAAGGGACTCGGAGATGCTTCAGTCTACAAAGAGCTTTCCATACAAGCATGAAGGCATGGGCTTGGCTCCCCAGCACCCACATAAAAAGCTGGGTATAGTGGTGCGAGTCTGTAACTTCAGCAATGGGGAGGCAGAGGCAGGAGAATTCCTGGGGCTTGTTGGCCAGCAAGTTTAGTTAAATCAGCAAGTTCCAGGTTCATGGAGAGACCTTTTCTCAAAAAGTAGGGATGGAGGAAGGCACTCAACATCAACCTCTGATCTCCACAGGCACACATGAGCACACTTATACATAACCTGCTCATGCACGTGAACATATACAGACACCTCCAAAGAGAAAGGGCACATCAGGAGAAAGGGCTCATCAATTAAAAGTATATAATGCTTTTGCAGAGGGGAGTTTGAACCACAGCGCTCATGTTGGTTGGTTCTCAGCTGCCTGCAGCTCCAGTTCTAGAGGCTCTGATATCCTCTTCTGTCCTCCGTGAGCACCTGCATCTCCATGTGCACACATGCACAGGCACACAGTACACATGATTAAAAATTAAATAATAAAAACTTTAAAATAAAGAGGAAATATATTAATGTAAGCTGTCCTAAAACGTTAGCTTTGGGTTCATATCTTCTATTGTGTGTAAATGTCATGTTATAAATTTCAAATTTTACTAGTGTCCATGAAAGAGGGTTGATAATTACTGTGGACAGTCCCTCCAGCATTGCATGGAAAGAAATATTTTCGACAGTACCTACCGTGAGGGCGTACAGAAGGCCCAAGCCCACCAGTCCAGAGTTGGAAGACCCGCTGCTGATGGAAGCGATGGAGGCCGTGAGGACAATGCAGGCTCCCAAGTAGTCCTGCAAAGGGGGGAAGCGAGGGACAAGATCTGAAGATCTCCCCATTGTTAAACTAAGGACGTCAACCATCTTAGAGAGAGTAACCAGTCAGTGCAAAGCACACCACACAGAAGTGTCTGCTCAAGCTTCAGATGAACGACTCAGTGGAGGTGGGGTAAGGAAGACTTACGACATGGAGGTCGGACCAAGAGTGGAATTGTATCTCTCAGGGGAGAGATGGGTTACCTGTAGAGAAGCTGTGGTTGTTGTCACAAACAGGGTCATATTTAGTCCCTCATCTTTCATATGCATGCTTTTCTGACAGACAAACAACTATTTCCTAGCTTAGGTTTCATGTATGCTTGTGTAAAGGGTACTATAGACTCCCTGTGTGTCAGAACGAAGCCCTTGCACAAAGGAGTCTCTGGTGCATGTTGGGATCTGGAGCTTAACATTTTTCCAACTATGCTTATGTCAGGGACGTGAGATTTGCAGATCATGTAGAGAGATGATAATAAGGGCTGGGTTTGCTCATAAGTTACAAGTACACATGTCTTAAAGCTCCAGACTTTTCTATGACTCAACGATAAGTCCTTTTGCAAAACCTACAAAAAATAAATTCACGAAGGTCAGCCTTGGATTCAACTAAATCGCCTCTGCCCATCTCCTCACACCCCTTCTAATGCCATTTCCCAACTTCCTGAGGGATTTTTCTGCCTTTTTCAGCCCAAGTGTCACTTGTCCTAGACACAGGGAGACTTTCAGATGTTGGTGTCTTCCTTATCATAAGTCACAGGAAATTGGGGAATTCCTTCTGTAGCTAGAGAGAGCTCCAATCCCTCTCTAGAACATCAAACCACTGGATGATAAGACTTCAAAAATAATAATAAAATCTTTACTGTGCTAAAATCAAAGAAGGAAATGTCTCAGTTGATCCCTGTACACAATGGTACCTGAATCCAAACAGCTATAAACACCTCTTTGTTGCAGAGCTGACCATGAGTCCAGCCTTGACATTAGCGAATGGTCAAATGCTAGCCTTGCCAGATACTAGCTAGTGAACTCAGATTACTAACTTAGATGCCTTTGACTCTAAATTTCTCTGTGAAAACTAGAAACTATGCCTAATTCACCAAAACATTGAAATAAATGAAGTCATAGTTATGTTTCCCCGCCCCTGGGAATTGAGATTGTTTTTAGTTTTGAATAATTTTTGAATGCTTGAAGTAAGCTTGAAAAACCCGTGTACATCGTAGAATACCAGCGGTCAAACCATGCCCTAAGATATAAAAAAAATATAACAAGCACTCACACAGAGCAGACCTCTCGAGGCAATGAATATCACTGAGTAACAAATTCCTCTGATTACTGCTTCTAACATAGCCATTGCTAACAGCTTACCGCATCCCAGCTGGTCAGTTCTCCCCTCCCAGCTCTGCTTGAAGTGATTACTGCCTGAGTGCAGAGCCTATCAGGTCTGACCCCTTTAAGGTGTGTAAATGCCAACAAGTTCCCGGGTACTTTGAAAACGCTTACAGCGACAGGTTTTTCCCCTTAAGCTCTCTATGTAAAATGCACAGCTTCAGCCTGATGTGGTATGTGGACAAATTACATGGCATCTTTTCTAAAAGATTCACAAAGAGGCGGAGAGATGCTCAGTGGCTGAGAGCACTTGTTGTTCTTGTAGAGGACCCAAGCTCAATTCTTAGCTCCTACATGGTGACTCAAACTACTTATAACTCTAGCTTTAGGGATCATAGGTCCTTTCCTGGTCTCTGTAAACACTTCATTCACATGTACACGCACACACACACACACGCACACACACACACACACACACACACGCACACACCACACACATAATTTTTTAGGTTTTAAAAATAAAATAAAATAAACACATGGAACACATGGATTACTCATTCTCAAGCGGGAGCCCAACCACACCAAATCATCTGTGTAGTGTCAAATCATAATCGTGTGTGTGTGTGTGATGTTTGGTTCACATGTGCATGTACATGCATGTGTGTGTGTGTGTGTGTGTGTGTGTGCGTATGGAAGCCTGAGCTCAGCCTCAGGGACTCTTCCTCAGGTGCTGTCCACTTTGTTTTCAGACTCGTTCTGGAGCTCACTACATAGGCTATGCTGCCTGGCCTGGGAGCCTGGGGATCTGCCTGTCTCCACTTCTTCAGTGCTGAGATAAGAAGTGTATACCACCATACCAGTCTTGCATGGATTCTGTGGGGAGTGTGGGGCTGAACACAGGTCCTTGTGTTTCCAAGGCAAGCTTTTACCAATGGACCTGGCTCCACAGCCACTCTGGAATTATAATCTCTCCTGATTGTGTAAAGCCAATGTTCCTGGAATAGAAGTCCTTGATTCCCATTGCCCAGAGAGAAGCTTCTGGCCCAATTTCAGGGAGACCATGATGCCAACCTGTATTTAGGCTTATAATGAAAATTGTAATTCTCTGTAAAACAGACTTGTGGTGATGCTTTGTTTGTGCTATAAAATCCCGAGGTTTATATTTAATAAGATCAACTAGAATTTGTGCAACACAGACTTGTAAGCTATCAGTAGCAGCTGAAAACTGCTACTCTTCTAAGCAGTCCTTAGACCTTGCCTCTCTCCAGCACTTGGGAACAGGGAACTGATATGAGGGACTCAGATTGCAGTGTGATTGCAGGCCTGTCTCCTCGGGAGCTGGCAGGAGAAAGCTCGGCTCTTTCACCAAACCGACTGAAGATAGACTAACCAACTATTTGCACTTTCGGACGGCGTGCCTACTGACTTTTGCGTTGTTTGTTTGTTTTGGCTTCTTGCTGCGAATTTTCTTTTAGCCGTCCACCACACAGCACGACAAAGCCTTGGAACCACAGCTGTAGATAGACTTACACAATTTCTGCAAATGGAAGCACGGATGCCAGAGAACTGGAATAGTTTAATATGGAGGGATGAAGGGAGGACATATGCTGTGTTCAAAGGCCAGGCCCTGGGGACATACACAGAACCCTGGCCACTTCACTCAACACTGATAGGAAAACAGTGCCTTCCACTGCCAAAGCAAGCAGGGTGGCCACAGTCTAGCTATTAGTCTGCCAGTCAAGTGACTTTATCCCTTAGATTCAGCCCCTTTGGATGTGCTAAAGCCTTGCTTATGCTTCTCCCAACCTAAGCAAACAGGAAGGGAATGTGGTAGGCGAGATGAAATCTTCCACACCCAAACCATAGAATCAAGGAAAGATAATAACTTGGATGGTTTTTAACTCTTTTTGTTTCTTCTTTTCTTTTTATGTGTCTATGCAGTGTGCGTGATGTGTATGTGTATTTGTGTTTGCATGTATGTACCTATGTGTGTATCTGTGTGCGTGTGTGTGTGTGTGTGTGCGTGTGTGTGTGTGTGTGTGTGTGTGTAGGCAAGTGTGTTTGCTGAGGCAGAGTCCTCCAGAGCTTGCTAACTCATCTAGTCTAACGAACTTGTCTGGAGATCCCTTCTGTGCCTCTCTAGTGCTGAGATGACAGAGGACTCGCACACCTGTGGCCCTAGAGTCCAAACTCTGCCCTTTAGATGTGTGCTGTGGCACTTTATCTATTGATCCTTTATCTATTGATCCTTTATCTATTGATCCATCTCCTCAGCATCATGTTTTCTTAACTCCCATTCAACATGAATGGAGAAAGCAAAAAAGAAAAGAACCAGGAATTTACTAGACAAAATTTTAAAGCTGGATGCAGCCCAGGGGCCTTTCCCAATTCAGTCGCCTCCATCTGCTCTCGTTTCCCTCCTTCTCACTGGGGATTTTCACCAGCAGCAATGGGTGGCGGGAGGGGCTCTAAGATGAAGAAATAAGTAAGAGGCGGAAACGGAAGGGGGAGAGCCATGGGAAGCGCTGAAATCAAGCGTTCTCCTTTCTACGTGAAGGTTCCTAGTCCTCCTGGAGGTTTTGGGAAAAGCTGCCTGAGTAATCAACACCCAGTGCAGTGGCCCTTTTTCCCACAGTGTTAGCTATATCTGTTCTGAGGACCTTGGGAATATTCACGGAAGCAGATATTCGTGTTGATTTCCTGGATACCGGTAATAAGAGGGCAGGAAGGGCTGTGTGAACAGCGCAGATAAGCTCGACGCAGAATTTCTGGGCCAAATCCTTTACTTTTTTCCCACCCTCGGAGGATTTATGAAACTACGTGTGTCTTAGCTGTGGTGATGAGGACAACGTATACTCTCATCTCTAAGATCCCATTTTCAGTGGTCATTTTCCTGACAGAAAAACCAGTTATGTGAGGCTGAGGTTGTGGATACAGTGTTGAGGATCCAACCATAGATGCCCAACAGTAATGAAGCCAAGTAGGAGAAATACATTTTTCCCCAAAAGAATTCGTCTGCTTGATTTATTCAACAATTCACCTGTGTGGCATATGCTCTTGAACTACACAATAGGGTTTTCAATTATTTTATTTTATATATAAGGGTGTTTCATCTGTGTGTTTTTCTTTGTACCGTGTGCATGCCTGGTACCCGAGGACCAAAAGAGGGCATCAGACTCCCTAGAACTGGAGTTGTGGGCACTTGTGGGCAGACTTGTAGGTGCTGGGAATCGAACCAATGTCTACTGGAAGAGCAGCCAGTACTCTCAACATCTGAGCCATCTCTCCAGGCCTCCATTAGTTTTGAGGTAGAATTCTACTCATGAAAGTGGTCTAGTGACTCTCAAGCTGTATGATGCACAAAATGCAAAGAGGAGGTAAAATAGCAAATATACTCCATAAAATGTCTAACCAAGGAGTCAGGAAATTATGGGATGAAGAAGAGAGGCATCTTCTCCTTTGTAAAATGTAATTGCTTCTTTAGTCTTCAGGTAAACTGAGTTCCTTTATACTCAGGTAGGTTTGATTGCTCTTTCATGTGGGGGTTAAAATATGGGTCAGATGGAGCCATTTTGGGCTTGGCTCTGTCTTTTCTATCTTGCCCTGCCCTCTTTCTTGGCAGGCTCGGGTCTAATATCTTATTTTGGCTCTAAGAACTGTACATATGGTTTGCATGAATATTCTTGTCTTACACTTGTCTGTGAACCTGTCATGGGAAGTGTGAAGGGCAGAAGTCATAGTCAGACGTCTCAAGTCCAAGGCAAATGGACTTACCCCTAACGTCATGCCTGATCTCCAAGCTAAGGAAAACCAGACTCACAGGCAGCTGCTGTCATTATCTCCTTATGCTTCTGAAAATCCACTCACTCTGCATGTTCGCTAGTTCTCCTATTCAGATATGATACTTCCTCTTAGAGAAAAACAGGGATTTTTTTAAAAAAAGAAGAAAACAAACAGAAGCTTAGACTAAATAATGTTGTTCTCGATGGCTCAGTAATTACATTTGGGCTTTATTATAGGTTTTGTACAACAGTTTACTCAACTTTCAGTTGCCTGTATCTCCTAAGCCACTCTGTCCTGATTTTTCCAACCCTCACAGTCATGTGAAAGATGGTTTATTTGTTGTTTTCCACAACTAACGCTTCTTTCAAAATTTTGTATAACACAATTGTGTTCTATTGCCCAGTGAGCTCTCTACAGTAACTAACACAGGGGTAAAGAGTCTTTGTAAAGCAATGAGAAATCACAGTAGGTGAAAAACACAGGGTGTCTAAGACTCTGTCTCAATCCATAGCAACCCATTCTAAGATCAGTCTTGAACTTGGGCATCTTCATTTTGACCTCATAAAATTTCTGTTATCACCTGCCCCCTCTGGTGGTTGGGTTTTAAAAGAAATCTGCATCTTGTTGGGGAAACAAATCAACACAGAAGGTGCTTAGCTTCAATTGTAAGCTTGATACAACTTGGGATCACTGGGTGACAGAGTCTCAATGAGGTATTGTCTACACTGGGTGACAGAGTATCAATGGGGCATTGTCTATACTGGGTAGTGTGCTTGTGGGAAACAGACATAGAAAGTCAACTGAGGTGGACAGGTCTATACCACTGTGAGCAGCACCAGTCCCTACGCAGGTGTCTGGAATGTGTAGTTGTGGAGAAATTAAGCTACACATCAGCAAGCCAGCAAGCATATATGCATGTATTTATTTCTACTCTTGCCATATGACTAGATATTCGGAGTTTCTGCCTCAGGTTCCCGAAATAAAGGGCAGTAATCTGGACTCTTAAGCTGGAATAAATCCCTTTCTCCCCTATGTTTTCTTTTGACAGGGACATCTTATCACACAACAAGTCAAGCTAGAGTAGCACACTAGGGAAATTATGCCATTTTCCATGTTATTTTAGTAACACGTCCATGAAGTACATTCTTATTCCTATTTTATAAATGAAGAGGGATCTGGGAGTGAAAGAAATTAATCTGGTATACAATGTCTATACACTGCCAAAGTCTGTGTTTGTTTCTCCGTGTCACATAAGACTGCAATAGATGACTTCATCATTGGTGTTTTGTGCTAACGTAAGCCTCCATTGGCTTAAAACAAGTCACCGTTCCTTACAGGCTATCTGGTTCAGTGAAAGACATAAGTGTATGTGGTCAATTTTCAAATTCTCTCTTTTAAGACAACTGACATTCTATAAATATTTACCATTCCACTAGCTGGGGTAGTTCAGAGACTATAAAGAACACAGAATGATTTTTTGCTTTGGGGGCTACTTTTGTTGTGACTGACTAAAACATGTGATAAGTTAAATTTCATTTGGAACATAAACAAACCTAAAAGTCCAGACAATAGAGGCTGGTACTGACTCTCAGAGGAAAGCTAATTCTACCAAGTGTCTGGAACACAATGAACATACCGTCCTGACCTCCAGCCATCTGTTGGCAGCTGAGAGAAATAAGTAGGCAATGTTGTTTGTGTCTGTCAGCTCTAGCATGCGTTGCTTGAATCTGGTTTCATGTCTGCAAAAAAACAAAAAACGCTATGATGTTAGCCACCTAACAGGAGAAGTAGTAAAAAAGCCAGACATGCTTAACTACTGCACAATTTGCTCAGCAGAGTGACACATGGATGGGACAGACGAGTGGTAAGTGAACCCCAGAGCCACCCTGCTGCATTCTGGATGGAGCCCAAGAGGTCAAGTGTTTGCTCTCTTTTCATGCCACAACTAGGAAGAGAAGCCGTTGCCATGGCAAACCTTTATGAAAGGGTACTTCACAATTCTGCAAGATTGGAGGAGCCATGTAAACAAGGCCTGACCTATGTCACAAGGGCTACAGAAATCACAATATCTTCAATTTTCATTTGAAGTATTTATTTAATATCCCAAATGATATTGAGTTGGGCTGGATGAGAACCAGTGAAGAAGGAAAGCTAGGCATCTATAACAGGTAAACATATTCCTTCGTGCTCATAGGGTCATTATCAGTAGACCCTGTGCTGAGCTGGTCATCTGCAAGGTCCCTTGTTGTGGGATTTAGATCCCTTTAGCCAATGGCTTTGGGGATTACGAATGCTAGGGCACGGTTTTGACTGCAAATGTGACAATTTAGAAACTTAGGCTGATCCTCTCAGTTGGTTGTGGTGGCTCACGATGATGGTATGATTTGCTGAAGGAGGTGGGAGCAAGAAAAGCAGGACCCTCTCCCTAAGCTTGTAAATTGTCAAGTCTGCAGACAAGACCGTGCCCTAGAATTTGTAATCCCTAAAAGCCACTGGCTAAAGGGATCGAAATCTTGCAGATGACCAGCGCAGCACAGGGTCTGCTGACAATGACCCTATGAACACAAAGGAAATTCACACACTTTCTTGGGGGATGGGGAATCTGAATACAGAAGCAGGGAGGGAACAGAGGAGGGCAAAGCCTAGATTCCCAGAACACAGGGAAGATGGTCTGGGAGTATCTTAAGGGATGAAGCTGAGTTTCTCAGGTAAACAAGGCATTGTAAGTACCCCAAGTGACATGATAGAAAGTCTTCCATCTTCCAGGGCTGGGCAGGGTTCTCACCCTAATGGTCATGGTAATAGAGAGATTGATCCATGAAAAACCAAGCTCATCCTTGATGTTCAACATAATCAAATAAAATTCTGTGTAGACTGTTTTATGAGCAGAATTAGGAACAGCCTTTACGGAAGCATATATTGTGTATAAGTGTACTTCATCCTACATCCCAATCTCTTGTACTACCATGCACAAAGAATACAAGAAGTGTAAAGTTTTTAAGAAACCAAGAAGAACCTTATGTTCTTGAATATCAGCGGTTTGATTTCACAGACATACATGCTGAAAAGCATCTTTTCTAAATAGCAAAAATATCCTTATTTTGTGATTATTTTTCTCGAATAATGGAAAAAAGCGAGGGCTGGAAAACAACTGGTTTGAGCATTGGTTACACGCCCAGTTGAGTTTGCTTCTTTCCTCTCTATGGCCATGGCTGCTCTGACATAGCCCATCTACAGGTCATTTTTGTAAGGAATTTCTGACCCACTAGTAAGTCTCGTTTCCTAAGAATCCCCCACTCCTGTAAAAACTTCCAGTAAAATTGCAAAACTTAAATAACTCATCACTTGTATCAAAGAACAGAGAAGTCCTGGGTGGGGTGGTTTTTTGGCCCACCATCAGAGTCCATTCAGGCCAATATAAAGCAGATACTTGGTATCTCTCCAATCAAGCTGATCATTCCAGTATGCCAAGCCAGATAGATAATTTGGTCAGACAGCAATGTCTGCTCTACAGTGATCAGATAATTTGGGAGTGAGAGCCAAAGCATTACTTCACTTTGAGTTATGTAGCCTTGAGCTAAATGCCACGTCCAGGGGGACCTGTGCTGAAGAACGGCAGCACTATGGCTTGGGACTAAGCAGTTCAAGGGACACATCTGCCTTCCAGATGACCTTGACAGGTGACTATAGTGAATTACTAATCGGTGAAGGGCGTAGGAGGTTGTAGGATTACAGCAACAGGGGCGACAAACTGTGAAGATGTTTTTTGTAAGGGTCACAATTCTGTGTGTGCCGGGGCCATGTCAGGTGGAATTGCTTGCTAGGGAGATGTCGGCTATATCTGCATCTGTTTACTCAGATGCATTTAGTCAGTGGCTATTCTCCACACTGTGCTAGACACTAATGTCTTTCTCAGGATGGGAGAAACTGTACTAGTGAGGCCGGTGCAGCTGGGACCTTCCTTTAACAGCCCCAAGAACATAAAAGGGAAATGTACATTGCAAGATCTGAATAGGGTACCCCAGGTAGGGGGGTGGGGAGAGGGAAGGCCTAAGCCAGGCTTTGCAGAGCACAGGGAGGATACCCAGTGTAGTTTTAGGGGATGACATTGGGCTCCTCAGGTGAACAAGGTGTTGTAAGTACACGAATGACAAGAGACAACACAGAAGTGAGGAAATCCAGTGCCTTCCTGGACGGGACAGGTTTCTCTCCCCACTGGACAAACACATCCAGGAGGCTCAAAGTTTGGGAGACATATTCTAAATGAAAAGCTAAAGCATGCTCACTCTGGGCCCTTCTTCCTGCTGTGGTTGTGGAGTTCCGTCTCTAACACTGCACACGTTTGGAGGGAACTGGCAACAGCCTGAAGCAGCAAGGAGAAGGAGGGGTGAAAATGCCGTGAGCATTCTTTCTCTGTTTCTATTTGGCAAGAAACCTGCTGTTTTCCTAGTGGAAACTTTGACGCACTCAGCCTGTATCTTTTCATTCCCATCCAGCCCATCTTCTGAACATTCTTAGACCTTTATTCTGTCAGGCAGAAAAATAATAATAAAGCAATGGCGAAGGTCACTGACAACTTAGTCTAATTTAGCTGCAATACTTTCCTTGTAAATGAAGAGAGGTTCACTGCTTCGTGTGAGTGCACCCTGAGCCCTGGGCACAGAGGGAACACAAGATCCAATGAGTAAAAATGACTTTGAGAGAGAGAGAGATGGCCCAGGGAACACTGGGTAGACATGGAAAGGAGCAGATATGGGAAATCATGTGCACTTGTAGTTAACTCTCCAGCCCCCCAAATTCTGATCATTCTTCCTTAACCAGTTCAGTTCTTGTTAAGGTCATCACTAGCACTGGAGTTTCTTATCCAGAGAACACCTTTATTTCTTTGTATTCTTTTGTGTTTTAACCACTGTTGTCCATTCCATTTTTTAACAAGCTTCCTTGTCTGATTGTAGTCAAAACCATTATTTTTCAAGATGCACAGAACCTTTCTGATCAGTTGTTTATTTTTGTAAAATTCTCAGGTAATTAAACAGTCCCCACTCTCCTGAGCTTTTGCCTCCTTATGTGGTTTAATTTCTCAACAGGTCTGAATTCTTCTCCCTTGGTAGGAAGAAGAGATCTTCCTGAGAAGTGGCATTTGTCCTTATTTCATGTCTGAAGTCTTGGAAAGGAGGACCAGTCTGAATTAAGGTCTATCACAATGATGCATCTTATAATACTGTTGTTCCAACAGACTCCTAGCATCTTCTTGCCTCTAGCCTCAGCTGTCCTGACTAATCCTTTACGACTCAGTTATTCTAATTACTACAACTTTGATTGGATCAGTTTCCTGTTGAGATTCTTCGACAACTCCACAACACAGAAAGAATAAAGTCCAAGTTCCATACAGAGGCGCTCATTCGATATCTGTTAGCATCATCCCCCTTGTGTTCAAACTTCATGGCGATGACCTCCATCACTGTGTTCATGTAATACTGGGTTTGATTTTTACATGAAATAAAAATCTTCATGCCTTTTCCTCTGAATACTCTGTCCCCTTTCCTTCCAGATCAACTGTTCTTCATTCAAAGTCCCATTGCCCTATAGGTTTCTCCATCTTGTTTATATACAAGATACCTACCCAACCCTTTGACACAGTTGTCTGTGTGGTGACTCCATAGATATCACTATATGGTCATCTTCATCTTTAAACCCTCTCTCTTATGTGGTGACCCCTTAGGATCGAGCCTACACTAGCCTATTAGTTGACTATACAGACATTTCCCAAATCACTGTAAACTAACTGTGAAAACAAAATCCTGCTCTCTCAGAATTCATTTTCTAATTGAAGAGATTGGATAATTAACATACAAGTATTTTTAATAAAATGGATAATGAAAATATACTCATATAAATACTAATAAGGGAAATAAAATAAGGTCACATGTTGGCTAAAGTAAAGAACCTAACCTGTAATTGTGATGGAAATAAATGGCCACATATATTCAGTCTTTATTAATCTACATCTAGAATAGTACTTGGTGTGTATTAACTATTAAAATAAATATTGTCATACAAACTAATTAGAAAAAAATTACTTAGTGTCAACAGTAATCATTAATACTATATTTGTTAATGGTTCCTACTGAGTACTATTAGACCCAGATGCTAGACGAGTATTTATTAAAGCTCTGGCTTTTGAAAATGCCAACTTAGAATTCAAAAAGATACTTGGGCCTTTAAAGGTTAGATCAGCACCTATGGATAAATGAATCCTGCATGCAATGAACATTGAGACATTTGACTATAATACTGAATCTTGGGTAGGAGAATCAATTTCCAAAGGAATGAGGAGACACCAAAATGCCAAATGTTTTAATTGTGGTAGAATAGGACATCTGAGAAGGGATTGTAGACAAGGAATTCCTAGGAATAATGTCTCCTCTGTGAATGGCAAGAATAGGAGGACTCAGTCTTCAGGTTTATGTAGAAGGTGTGGCAAAGGCCGACATTGGACCAATGAATGCAGATCAACAAAAGACAAACAAGGCAACCTGATACCATTGGGAAACTCCTTGGGGGCCTCTCGCAGGCCCCCAAGTCAAAAGTGTTCCAGTCATTCCAAATCACTGTGGAGGACATGTCTCACCAGGAAAATTAAAAAATCCAGAGCCTTCAGTAAAAGACCATACTGTTCTGGACAATGGAATAAGCATGGAGGATAAATAAAAAATTCCAATAGGAAATAGGAAACGTATATTCTGGCAGACTTCTATAAATGATCAAAGACCAAAGCTAAGTGTGCATATAAATGGGCATTATAATTGTGGGTTTCATAGACATGGGTATGGACATTAGTATCATTACTCCAGAATCTTAGCACTCAAATTGGCCTTTTCTAGAGGCAGATGTTCAATTACTAGGAATTGGAACCCTATCTCAAATGAAACAAAGCACAAAATGGGTTGAATGCATAGGGTCAGAAGGACAGAGAGGAAGGCTGAGACAATATGAAGAATCAACCAGACCCTGGAATTCTTCTGTATTTGTTATTAAAAAGAAATCTGGTAATTGGAGAATGGTGACAGATATAAGAGCTGTCAACAAGGCAATTCAACCTATGGGCCCTCTCTATTACCAAAAGGATGGCCTCTTATAGTTATTGATTTGAAAGATTGTTTCTTCACTATACCTTTACAAGAAAAGGACAGAGAAAAATTTGCCTTCACAGTGCCTACTTATAATAATTCTCAACCTACTAGGAGATACTAGTGGACCATCCTTCCACAGGGAATGCTTAATAGTCTCATCCTATGCCAATACTTTATAAGTTAGCCATTGGAAATAATATGAAAAAAATTTCCTAAGTCTATAATTTACCATTACATGGATGACATTTTGCTATCTGATTCAAACATAGATACTTTAGAAAGAATGTTTGAAGAAGTAAAGAAAGTTTTGCCAAAATGGGAATTATAAATTTTTCCTGAAAAAATACAGAGAGGAGATTCTGTCAATTACCTAGGTTATAAAATAGGCTTACAGAAAATTAGAACAAAAAAGGCACAAATTAGGAGAAACCTATTGTGGATTCTGAATGACTTTCAAATATTGTTAGGAGACATTTCTAGTCTACGACCAGCTGTTGGGATAACACCTGATCTAATAGTTCATTTAAACAAAACCTTAGATGGTAACAAAGACTTGAATAGTCCCAGAGAATTAACAGCTGAAGTGGAAAAGGAATTGATTGTTGCTGAAGGAAAATTACAGAAGGCACATGTGGATAGGGTGAATCCAAATCTTAATTGCATTTTAGTCATATTACCTTCCAGAATTTCTCCTATAGGAATTTTAATGCAAAGGGAAGGTATTATCTTAGAATGGATATTTTTGCCACATAAACCAAGTAAAAAATTAAACTCTTTTGTGGAAAAAGTCTCTGAATTAATTATAAAAGGAAAGTTGAGACTTCATCAACTAGCAGGTATAGACCCAGCAGAGATTATAGTGCCTTTTACTACTGATAAAATTTTAAAAAAATTATTGGAATGGCAATGAACCTTGGCAAAGAACTTGTGCTAATTTTTTTAGGAGAGATTAATAGCAATTATCCCAAAAGTAATAGTATAAACTTTATAAAGAGAACTACTTGGATCCTTCCCTGCATTATATGGGACACACCAATAACTGAAGCCCGTACATTTTATACTGATGCAAATAAATCAGGAAATGCAAATTACAAATCAGAAGATTTAAGTAAGGTGGAACAAAGCCCTTAAAATTCTGTCCAAAAGGCAGAATTATATGCTATTCTTATGATGCTAAGGGATTTTAAAGAACCTCTCAATATAGTTACTAATTCACAATATGCAGATTTTGAAACCACTGAATTTATACCAGATGATACAGAATTGACTTCATTATTCATATAGGATCAAGATATAATCAGGAATAGGCTTTGTCCCATATACATAACACACATGTGATCTCATACAGGTCTGCCAGGTCCTCTAGCACAAGATAATGCAGAAATTGATCAATTACTGATTGGAAGTGTGTTGAAGGCCTCAGAATTCTATATGAAACATCATGTCAATCGCAAAGTTTTAAAGAAAGAGTTTTCTATTACATGGCAACAAGCTAAGGAGATTATAAAGAGATGTCCTACTTGCCCTTTCTTTAACCAAACACCACTAACTGCAGGGACTAACTCAAAGGGTACTCAAAGGAATGAAATCTGGCAGATGGATGTGTTCTACTTTGCAGAATTTAGAAAATTAAAATATGTACACCACACCACTGACAATTATTCAGGTTTTCAATGGGTAAATGCTCTGAGCTCAGAAAAGGCTGATTCAGTAATCCCACATTTATTAGAAGTTATGGCCATTATGGGTATATGTGAACAAATAAAGACAGATAATGGTCCAGCATATGTCTCTATGAAAATGAAACATGTTTTTTGCTTATTATAATATAAAACATATTACAGATATACCACACAATCCTACAGGTCAAGCAGTTATAGAAAGATCAATCAAACTATAAAGGATACGTTAAACAAACAGAAGGGGATGGAAAATACTCCCAGAAATAGATTACATAATGCTTTATTAACCTTAAATTTTCTTAACGCTAATGAAAAAGGTATAATATTGGGTTGAAAATGTCACCCCAGCCTGCCAAGCACTTGGACTCTAATTTTCAACCTGCCAAGTGCTTGGACATCAACTCCCAGTCTGCCAAGCACCTGTACTCCAACTCCCAGCCTGCCTAGCACTGACTCCTCCTGAGAAAAGGAACAAGGAACAGGTTGTTTTGGGTTTGGGTGTGCGTTCTCTCTTTCTTTCCCCTGTCATGCTCCCGGCCACCTGGGAGTGTGCTGTCTATTAAGCTCGGGCATTTAATTTGGTTCAATATGGTCTGATTGGATTCCTTAGTGCTAGCAGAGAGGCTTTTCTTAACAAAAGGGACAACAGCAGCAGAGAGACATTGGATAATAGAAGTCTTCTGAGTTAAATCAGCCGGTGTACTTTAAGGATGTGTTGACCTCACAATGGAAGCCAGGAGATGTGCTACATTGGGGAAGGGGTTCTGCTCTTGTTTTAACAGGAGGAGAAAAGTTATGGATACCATCAAAATTGATAAAGATTCGGTTAGAAAATGAGAAGCAAGACTGACTTACATGTATTATGCCAATCCTTCCAATGTCTGTGATAAGCAAGACAGACTTACATGTATATCTCAATCGTTCCAATGGTTGTAATAAGCAAGACTGATCCCCCATTTTTCAGATGAGGGCATGGAGGCTTTGGAATTAGAAAGCCTTGTCTAGACTACACAACTAATTCTTTCCACTCTATCAATTCATTCTTTACTCTTAAATTGTCACATGAGAAACTCTAAGCAATGTTCTTTCTTATTGCCATGGTGTAGTTCACTGTGAGAAATGAGTGCGTCCCCAGAAGGGGTGGCAGTGAGCTATTATCTGTTGATAGACATTTGTGGATGGATTTTCCCCTCGTGGACAATTTGAGGATGTGTTACTCACCTGAAGGCCCGGATAGTGGTGAGCCCTTCAGCTGTTTCTGAGAAGTGGCAAAGTAGGGGGAGCTGGGTGCTGTCATCAAGTTCCTGAAGATCCCTAGGACAAAGGCAATGGCATGTGTCACCTGTCTCCAGGTCCTGAGGCCACCATTGACTTGCTAGTCCTCAGCCCCCAGTGCTTGCTCTTGTCACTGCTCACCCTGCTCCACCTCCTATCTGTTTGCATGTTGTCAGGCTTAAAAGCTTGGTCGAAATGTTTCCCATGCGAATACGACCTATTTGCGCATTATGTACCCCACAGCCAGTGTGTTTTAGCTGTGACATAAGACTTGGAGTTTTGTAGATGCTTTAGATGAAGTGTGAAGCAGTAGTCCTTTCACGTCCACCCTTTCCTTCATCTTGAGTGTAAGCTGTTGAAGGTTTTGTTAATTGAGTGCTTCAGTAAACGAGTTACCATAACAAAATATAAATGCAAGTGCAATAATGGATTAACCTTGATTTAGAATGGATGAATTAGTGAAAACTAATTCTGTGGGGGGGGTATGGTTTTCTTATTGTTTGGCGAGGAGAGTTGGTTTATTGAGAAGGTATGTAATGTATCCCAAGCCGGTCTTGAACTCACAACATCACTTGTGATGACCTTGTACCTTGGATCCTCCTGTCTTCACCTCCCAAGTGCATGTGAAACCATATCCAGCACAAGAATATAGCCTTCTAAGTGTGACACTGGACTGTAGAGGATTCTTAGCCAAATGAAAAAGTCACTAAACGGAAGTAAACTGATAAGAACTAGCCTCATGAATGATATAAAGAATGAGAGAGTAACTGAGAGGGAGAGTGCAGTTAGAACAGTCTATGGAAGGAAGTTTTAAAGTTCTGAGTTAGTAAGATGCTAATCAATTTAAAAGAAGAGGGTAGAGAGTGACAGTGGGAAGCTGGTTGCTAGAGGGAGCCTCATGAGCTACTGTGATGCATTAGTTGTACCAAAAGTCGCTTGGCTGTTCCCAGTATAAGAGACTTAAAACATAACTGCTACTTACCAGTGTTGAAGGACAGAGAGAGAGAGAGAGTAGATATATGGATGGATGGATAGATAGATAAATAGATAGATGGATAGATAAATAGATAGTAGATAGATAGATAGATAGATAGATAGATAGATAGATAGATAGATAGATAGATAGATAGGAATAGATAAGACTGAGTTGAATCCCTACCTCCAAGAAACTTTCACTGTTCCCCCAAGGATCTAATTCCCTTGTCTACACAGACTTATGCACAAGCCTCTATAACCTACTTAAAAATAGAAATACCTCAATCAACTCAAAATAACCCTCTTCACACAGATGTGTCTTTGTGAATTTTCTTTTAAAAATATTTTGGTTATTTATTTATTTACTTATCTATTTATTTATTCACTTTTGTAGGAGCTCACTGTGTATCCCAGGTTAGCCTCAAACTTGCTGTGATTCTCCTGCCATGGTCTCCCAACTACTAGAATGACAGATATTGATAGGCATACCAAGGTCAACAACTGATGTGGGTCCTTTTGTCTATGTGTTGCTTTTATTGGTTAATGAATAAAGAAAGCTGGATTGGCCTGATAGGGCAGAGTAGAGCTAGGCAGGGAAACCTAAACTGAATGCTGGGAGAAAGAAGGCAAATCAGTGAGAAGCCATGCAGCCCCGCCAGAGACAGACACCGGAACTTTACCCCATAAGCCACAGCCTTGTCGATACACAGATTAATGAGATTAATGGAGATAAGTTAAATTAATATGTAAGAGCTAGCCAATAAGAAGCTAGAGCTAATAGGCCACTCAGTAATTTAAGTAATACAGTTTCTGTGTGGTTATTTCGGGTCTGAGCTGCCAGGCGGCCACGAAACAAACAAGCAGCCTCTTACAACAAACAACTTTTCTTTAAACCATATAAGCTTACATTTCTAGAAAATAAGACTGAGTTAAACCAATCGTTAGAAAGCACTTCTCTTTTTTTCTTCCCCTTCCTGCCTTTCTTGAGGTCACAGGGGTTGGGAGAACTAGAGGGGCTGCCCTTCCCTTCACCTGTGAGTATCAAGTGAACTGATAAATGCTGTCCCACAGATTCAGCCACGGAGGCCATTCTTGATTGACTGTGTAATCCCATAAATAAGCACAGTGTTTTCTCGTAGAGTTTCTGGGAAGGACTTGGCACACTTCACAGATGGCAGATGTGGGGACAGCACAGAGGAAAGGTGGTGAGGACAGTGAAGGAATGTGAGGACTTCCCTCCTCTTAAGCATAGACAGGTGGCTATTGGCGCAGCTGACACCAGCGACAGATGGCCAAAGCCACTACAGTGAGGTCAGGGCTGAAGAGAGCATCCGGAAGGAGCTGTCTTTGTTTACAGCTGTGTCAAGTGTGAAACTCAGAAGGTGGAAGCACAGCTGGATCTGTGTTCTCGTAGGAAGGAAGCAGACAGCTAAACACCCATTAGACCTGTGACTTCAGACACTCAAAAGGTCCAGATACGGCCTGCCCGGAGCTGCCCCACTTCAGTTCCCTTTGATAGATATAGTCTGCTGAGCTGCGTGAGCTTTTCCCCTGGGTGAGTCATGGGCAGGATTCTTGAGCCTGTACGATTTCACGTCATTGGTCATTGGGCCGTCTCCCCAACTTTCAGATGAAAATGGGTAGACTGGAATGGCTGCTGAATCTGCTATCAACTCTAATTTCTTAAAAAAATAACTGCTGTTTTACAGTTGGCTCTTTTTTTTTTAAAGAAATCTATTATGTGTCCTTCCCCTCTTTCACTAGTATTAAAAATGAAAACATTTTATGTATTACACATATATAGTATCTTTATAAAAAGACCACACCCTCTATTATAGTCACTACTCATGTGGACAGATGATTCCATTTATGTTTCAGGAGCAAAGCTCAAAGTTCACATTTGTAGTGGGTTAGAAATCTTTGCCTAACGCTCCCCACTCGTTCGATCTTGGTAATGGCAAAAATGGGTCAAATGAACTTGTGGTTGCTGTAAGATACAAATGCTTGGTATAAGTGCTAAGAGGCACTGGCTCTGTGCAAATCAACCAGTGGTCATCAACCTGAGTCAGAACCTCTTGGCCCTGCAGCACAGTGTGTCACCACAAACATCAGACTGCTGCCTTCTTCCTTTTGGTCTGAATTTGCTACAAAAAGAGGAAGGGGTAAAGGAAAAGAAAGAGGGAGGAAGGAAGGGAGGGAGGGAGGGAGGGAGGGAGGGAGGGAGGGAGGGAGGGAGGGAGGATGCTGAGGAAGAAAAACCGCTCAAATATAACACACATGTCCAGTTCGTGAAGGACTCTTAACTCACAGCCTTGGAGGAGAGGAGAAATAATCTAAAATGAGGTGAAGCTCTGTGTGTCTGGAGGACCTCACTAAAGGCCTCCCCCTTTTCTTCTCTCTTCCCCCTGTATAACTTCATCTTCTTTGCACTTTTGTAATATGAAGTATGTTTAGGGTTCCAGAAAATACATCTGCCTTTTATTCTAGTTTAATCCATGTGTTACTTTATATATGGCTTTATCTTATATACTTTACTATATACTTTTTATAAAAAATTAGTGTATATCTGGCTTTATCTTAACAAGAGATGGGTTTTGTTGAGAACAGTTTTCTTATCACCCACCACATGGCTCAACACAACTATTGGTAACACAGCAGTGTTTACTGAGTGCTGAAACAGAGTCCTTGCAATAATAAACCTTATCGTATTCTTCAGGAAAGCACTAAATGCAGACTTTCAAGTTTATAATGGTGGACACTGTATTGATAATTAATCATTTGATTTATCAGGGAAACAATAAGTCCTATATTAATAGAAAATTTTAGACTAATGTTGCCCCTTTATTTATTTGACTGGGTTAGCAGGTACAAGGGAAATTCTGTGAGCTCAAATTCTCCAGTCTCTTAAAGTGATGGTGTGCCTCTCAGATACTCAAGATTATCCAACTGCATAGTCAAGGATGACTTATCTCTTCATCAGTCTTCTACTATTTCTTGCCTTGAAATATACTGCTCTAACTTGCTCACTCCTCAGGACTGTGATTTTGTGAGTTCCCTGCCAATGTTATTCAGAAAAAGAACCAAGGAATGAAAGAACCGGCACCTCTATGGACTCTCAACTCAGTAGACAAATCGTTGGCAAACCAAAGGATGTGTTAATATGTGTCAGCTGATGAACGTGTCAATTGCAGAAAGAATGACATTATATCTCACACTGAGACATAAGGTTTATGCAAAGCCAGCTGCATTTCTAAATTCTCCACCTTAGTTTGAGAAACAAAGAAACAGTAGAGAAAACACAGTTCCCAATGAATTGAATATGCAGGCTTTTGAAAAGGAGAGAAGAGTTTTACTTACTTAGAAGCAACTCGGAAGTATTTCTGGATGAAATAAAAGGCGACACCAAGGGGCACAAGGGCGACAAGGAACACAGGCGTAGCGTAGGAGATCATCCCGATCGCCGACAAGCAGAGCAGGGTGGAGCGGGTCAGCGATTCCAAGGTTGGAGGGATGTGCTGTGGAGAATATGTGAAGGACAATCTTTTCAGCTCATGCATAATATCCATGGCAGTGTAATAAAAATACTCACTTTTATATTAATGTTAAGTAATATGGGCTGCCAAAGCAGCCTATAGGAATGTTCGCTGTAAATATAATTCCACACGCCTTCATAGCTGTATCTATTGACATAGATACATGTTGTTCACCTCCTTACCTTGAATATTTTATATAAATGGCTATACTAGAAATCTTTTTCACCCTGTCTTTGTTTTGCTTTACCAGGATGGACTAGAGGCATTTCCACATCAGTGCTTTCAAACATTCCTTTATAATGGCTATACACTATCTAAAACTCATCTGCACCTCCACTGTAAAGCACAGAAGTTATTTTTCCTGTAGTTGATTGTGTCCTTTGAGTATCTTTGGTTGCATTACTTGCCTTTTCCTTTTTTAATTTAGATGCTATTTATATATTGTGGTGTTTATCTTCTTTCTTTTACAATTTAAATTTGTCTTAGGCTCAATCAAAGTTTAAATTTTTGTATAGTTGTTTCTATTTGTCTTTTTCTTTTTTTCGTGCTATGTTCTGTCTTACATCAAAAGACCTTTTGCAGTTCACAGTTCCAAAACTATCTGGTTATCTTTTATTTCACCATGTCATGACTTTATTTGGCCATCTTTATTCTATAGTCATATTGTTTTGTATTTTATAGATAATTCTCTCAACATCTTCTAGTTTAAAAACGAATGATTTTCAAGGATTCCAGATGCCACATTAACCTTGTGTTAAATTTCTGTGTGTACTAACGTGTGTGTGTGCGGGGGGGCATGTGCGCGTGTGTGCACACGTGTGAGTTGGTAGGGATGCCCATAAGTGAACATATGGCAGCTTGGGGTCGGAACTGGGCATCTTCTATTTTTTTGGGTCATGGTTTCTCAGTGAACCTGGGGATGGTGTTTTTGCCACAGTGGCTGACTAGCAAGGCCCTGGCATCTATCTGACCTGCTGCAAGAATTTCACATGCACAAACCCATACATACAACTTCAAAATTAAAAATAATAAGACCTAAAAACTAAGATGGGGAGAAATTGAAGAACATGCCTATGTCAACCTCTGACTAACACATACTCACACACACACATGAAAGTGTGTATGGGCACTTATATGTCACATGCATACACTCACACAAGCATGTGCATACAACATACACGAACACACAAACAGAAATTTTTCTCCTAGAAATCCTTTTTTTTTCCATTTCGATAGGAGAGCAAATGAATCCTAACTTAAATTTTAGCAATTCTTTGCCATCAAGAGTCCTACTTAGAATGCTGTTTAGTTTACACTGAGGAATTTGTCTTAGAACATAGAAGCAACTCGGATACTCACCTGGTCAATGATATTAGTATCGGCAGAAAACCGATTGAGAATCAGTCCCAGGGGTGTGGTATCAAAGAACCTAGGTAGGGAATAGATGGAAGAATATGGTGATGTGAAGTATCTGGACCAGAAGCACCGCTGAGGGACATCTAGAGTCTAGAATAATATTTTCTTTAACCTTCCACATTTCAATTTTAAATGTATGTTTTTATTACTACATGCATGGAGCAAGAGATTACTACTTTTTCTTTTTACCTTATTGGCCCAAGAATTATCTTATTCAGGAGATTGTAGTGTAGGTTCTTGGCAGCTGTGAGGCCCATCCATTCTACCGTGAGGGAGGTGACGAGGCAAAGGAAGATGCCGACTCCGCAGAGAATGCTAAAACCAGCCACGTAGAAAGTCTAGGAAGAACCAGCATGGGACAATGACATGAAATGATTACCTGGGTTTTTCCTAACTAGAAAATGAAGCATCAAAATCAGACAGGTTGTCGACATTCTTATCTTGTTTGCATTTAGAGAGCTGAAGACAAGTGGTGGGTACTCAGAGCAGGGACCCCCTTCAGGTCAGTCCCACAGGCCAGGCAGCCCCCTCTGCTTGCTTTTTTCACCTGTAAGGTCTGCCCTAATGACTGCAGGGTCGATGTCTTTCAAGCTGGGGACAGACTCTTGGTTTTCTACATTGTCAAGCTCACTCTCCCCCTGATAGCTCAGTATACTGATCCAGAACTGAAAATCATCAGAAGAACAGAATCTCCTTTATATGTGTATAGCATGTAATATATAGTAGTAGCATACATTACAGGCAAAACAGTTTGAACTTCTGGAATCCGTATCTAACTAGTATAACTAAATGCTTCTTATAAAAACAGAGCTGGAAGCTGGGTGTGGTGGCACACACCTTTAATCCCAGCACTCGGGAGGCAGAGGCAGGTAGATCTCTGGGAGTTTGAGGTCAGCCTGGTCTACAAAGCAAGTTCTAGGACAGTCAGAGCTGCTACACAGATAAACCCTGTCTCAAAAAACAAAGCAAAACAAGGAAACAACAACAACAAAGAAAAACCCCAGGGCTGGAGAGATGGTTCCGCAGTTAAGAGCACTTGCTCCTTTTCCAGAGCACCTCTGTTTAGTTCCCAGAACCCACATCGGGTGGTTCACGGCTGCCTATGGCTCCAGCTCTAGGGCATCCGGCACCTTTTTTTGACCTCCCTGTGCACGGCATTCATGTGCACATACCTACACACAGACATATAAGGTATAATACATAAATATCTAATAGGTAAAAATAATGTGAGCAAAGCAAGTATTTAAAATGATAAAGACAGTAAGAGGCATGTTTCACATTGTTGGCAGTTTGCCCTGTTTTATGTGGTTCCCTGATTACTAACATACTGAACTTGCACCAAATTCCTCTAGCCTTCTGATTGTTAACTGACCTCAGCAAAGAGCCTCCCTTTCCACTGTTCCTGGGTGCTTTGTACCTGGTCAGCTTTCCCAGTGTGGTTTATGCTGTATTCGGATGTCCATGTAGCCAGCCAGTAGTCTATCGCCACAATCACTGAGTGCTTCAGAAGCTTAGAGAAGATCATGAGGAAGAGTAAGAAGAACCCTCCTGAAGTGAGGTACCACCAACAGGTCTTCCAGGGCATCTTTGTCCTGAGCCTCATCACAGTCGACATGTTATCATCCTCGTCTTCTTCCTCCTCTTCCTCTGTATAATCACACATGCAACAAACCTTGTATAAGCTTCAGGTGAGCACCAGAATGAATTTCTATTTTTTTGACAAGAATACGCATACACACATTTAACTTTACAGAAGCAAACTTATTAGCGTTGGAAGTTTTAAATACTTTAAGTAGTGCATAATTTGATTATTAAAAAAAGACATTGAAAATGGTCAGATGTGGTGGCAATGTTTCTGCAGTCCCAGCACTTGGGAGGCAGAGGTGGAAGGATCAGAAGTCTAAGGCTAACCCCAGCTATAGGGTTCATGGGGAGTTCAAGGAGAGCCCCAGCTATAGGCTGCATAAGGAGTTCAAGGATAGCCTAAGCTGTATGAGATCCGCTCAAAAGAAAGAGAAAGAAAAAAGAAAGAAAGGATGGAAGAAAAAAGGAAGGAAGGAAGGAAGGGGAAGGAAAGAAGGAAGGAAGGAAGGGAGGGAGGGAGGGAGGGAGGGAGGGAAGGAAGAAGGAAGGAAGGAAGGAAGGAAGGGGAAGGAAAGAAGGAAGGAACGGGAAGGAGGGAAGGAAGGAAGGGAGGGAGGGAGGGAAGGAAGGAAGGAAGGAAGGAAGGAAGGAAGGAAGGAAGGAAGGAAGGAAGGAAGAGCAAGCAGAAGTAAAAGGTGAATGAACGAACAAATATAAAAATTCACATATAGACCAGACCACTGATTTCCAGACACTTAAGTTAGTGATGGAATCGTGTTGCAATGAAAACATGCTCCTGGTTTGCAAACATCTATTTTTAAAGAAATATATGGCTTTCTGAACTTAGAAGTCTGCACCAAGAGAAAAGCAGCTGTGGAATTTGTGCCTACCCTAGAAGCACCGATCCATAATTTTTCTGTTCTGCTTTAGATGCGGTCATGGAGGGGAGTTGTCAAGAAGGAACATTCCAGAAGGCAAAGCTGAAGACCACATGAGACAATGGGCAGGGTGATCCTATCAAATGTTTAAGCCGCTTAGCTGCTTTGAGACTGATTGTCCAAGGCGTAGTCTCCACTGCAGTGGCAGGGAGGCCTTCTATTTCCTTCTCAGCACGGCTTGGTTATTCGCGTGTTCCAGGCACTGTGGGGTCTCCTGTCTGTTCCCTCTCCAGTCAGTTTGTACCACACTTAAGCTGTATGCTCTCCACTACATAGTTACAGGGACTAAGCTGTAGATCCGAAGGATGGGCAATATGACTTTTGTCTGCCAATCATCAGACCAAAGGGACCCCGTGTGGATGTGAGGCAGAGACAGCCCATCACCAGCATGTCCCATTTTGACAGGATCCTGTGAAAGACCGAGTCTTAGATGAGCTCCTCTTTGGAAGTACTATGTTCTCTGGCTCATAGGTGTGGGAACAGAAACATGCATGATGAAAACGGTAGATACTTGAAGACTGCGACCGTCTCTCTACTCTAGACACCCTCAAAACTAATAATTGAAGCTAAAAAGGCTTCCTTCCTTCATTGATGTCTTCTTTAACTTTATGAACACTCATTGAGACATCTGAAATATGGAGGTGTCAGAATTTGGTGTTTTCTGCCTTCACATACAATGTTCTGTATTTCTTAGTTGCCCAGTGGAAAGGAACAGCAAATAAAAAGCTACACAGGAGGTGGAACATAATGAACGCATTTATTCTGTGGACTTAAATGGTTTATTTTAAAACATTCTTGTGACTCAGATCAAGACAATGTCATGGTTTTGGCTGACTGCTTTTCAAAATTCTAGCAAATCTTTCTTCTTCTACAGAATATAGTATTAGATGTGGAAAACCGAAATGAAGAAAGGGCTCCCTGACATCTACATTCTTCGTCAGGTGTGACGGAAACCACATGCATAAGGAGTGAACAACTCAAGTATAGGGACTGTCTTTCCGATCTTTCCACTGATTGTTGGTGTTTAAACAATCGATATTTTAATAACAAACGGATTAAGTCATGATAGTAGACTTTTACAATTGTTCTGTTTTTAGATCCCCGCTTTTGTCTTTCCACACCCACTGAGCACACACCTCACAGGGGCTGCTGGTGGAAATATGCCCTGCCTTGACGCTGTCATGTTAAATATATTAAGCATTTCGTTTGGCTCTGGGCCTTGTACAGAGTGGCTTGTTATATGTGTGTGGCACACTCGCACATCAGTTTCCAGAGCGAAGTCCTCATGACATCCTAATCTAGCTGAATGTTTCAGATAAAAAAGAAAAAAGAGACTTGCCTTCATCTTCATCCTCCATCTGTGCTTTGGCCTCTCTTGAGTACATGGCTCTTCGGAGAGTCTTTCTCTCTAATGTTGTCTGGTCTGCTTCCATGTCCTGTGAACAACAATACGCTCTCACTGAAAGAGCTTCTGTCTGAGGAAGGGTTGAACTTAGCCATGGATGACACACTGGATGGTTTATTTTTTCCTGTTTTTTTTGGGGGGGGGCATTCAAGACAGGGTTTCTCTATGTAACAGTCCTGACTTTCCTGGAACTAAATATTGTAGACCAGGCTGGCCTCGAACTCACAGAGATCCTCCTGCCTCTGCCTCCTGAGTGCTGGGACTAAAGCCTGTGCCACCACTGCCAGACCCTAGGTGATTTTATACCAGTCCCCAGCTCTCTGCTCACTCTGGACACACAGGACTCCTGTCACAAGAGCTGTTATAGAAATCATGCTCGAATTTTATGAATAACATTTCTGTACTCAGACGTGCAGGCCAATAGGAAGCCAGAAAGAGTTACAACATCAGCTCCACCGAGACATCTTTTGTTTTGACATCAATTTCAAACACAGTTTTTTTAAGCTGAGGATTCACTTATGCTAAATACCATCTTTTAAAAACATTCAAGCTAGGCATGATGATAAATGCCTGTCATCTCAGCCTTCAGAAGGCTTAGGCAGGTGAGTTTCTAGAAATCCCAGGCCAGCCTGAACTACATAAGGAGATCCCAACTCAAGAAACAAACAAATAAAAACTGCATGTAGTCCTGGACTGGGTAAGATGCTATCACGCATCCACTATGATTATAAATGAGTAAATCAAGATGGGTTCTCCTAGCATGTTACTGAGGGAGCTGTACAAGGGACTTCAGTATCATCAGGACGAAGCAGATCATTCCAAAGAAAATAAGCGACAGGAACCTTCCATGCTTAGGAGACTCAGGGGGCACGGCAGGGAAGGGGCCCACAGAAAAAGAAAGAAACATGCAAAATCAAATCATCGTCAAGTGTTCAGGGTTGAGTGGACTTGTCATCAGCCCAAGAAAGAAGGAAAGGTTTCATCTTTTCCATCCCCCAGCCTCAGAACTGGGCCAATGGGATCAGCTAAGTTCGTTCCATGGTGTGTTAAGCCTGGTGCTGGGGAACAGTACCCTGCCTCTGCAAGGGAAACCAATGGGCATTCTAAGCACCTAGGCCAGAAACATGGTAAGTGACGCTAGCCCCCAGTGTGTACCCAGTGTGTCCCAATACATTCAAACTCAACACAGACAAGCAGACACCAGCAACAACAGAACAGTTTGGTGGTTACATCAATAAACCCACAAACTTCAAACTTTTATGATCAGTCTCTACTATTTTTTTCTTAACTTCATGTAGTATGTGTGATTTGAAAGGCTCACCATTCTAGAGAGCTCCACTGTTTCCGGATTCATGATTAGAAGAGTGACTGCAGTCCCCATCACATCTGTCATCCAAATTAGACTTTACAAAGACACTAGACACTAGTGTTGCCTAAAGACCAACATTTGTCAATGGACTAGATCAAACAGACCTCTCTCCTTTGTGAATGATGGGATGGAATGGGACAAACCCAAAAAGAATAGTGGATTTAGTTCTTTGCTGGCTCCCATAATACTATGTGTGAGCCTAATTTTACTTTGCTTTAAAAAAAAACTTAATGCAAATGTTCCTGAAAGTAAATTTTCATAAGTAAGCTAATTACTGAAGAAATATTTGAAGTTGTGTTGATATTTGGTTGAATAAATACAAATTCTGTTTCATTTACCTAGTGAATATTTACATGGTCTGCTCAAGATGAGAGTAGGGGATCATCAAATGACAGTCACTTATCCATTCAGGAACATGGTGGCAAGAAGAGTTGGTGTCATCCAAATCACAGTTCTCGGTCATTTTGAATCAGTCAGACATGTGACTTCCTGATCGTAGTTTTCCTTGTCACCCTTTGGACACAGCCCTTCATTCTCTCCCCTGAATTCACACTGTCAGTTCTTTCTGAAGCCCTGTGCCAGGGCTTTGATTGACATTTTGTCTCGTGCTCCTTTGGCACTCATTCCATTTGCTCCGCCTAAGTGGGTGAGGCTTCCTCAGCTTTGGCACTGCTGTGCTTGGGTCAGAAGGCTGCTTTGGAGGTCCTCACACGCTGCTGCAGCAAATGAGCTTTGTCTTTTGCCCACAGCATCCATGTGCCACCAGCCCCCGCCACACCCCACCACCAGCCTCAACTGTGATGAACACAAATGTCTCCCA
This sequence comes from Ondatra zibethicus, assembly GCA_004026605.1. NCBI lineage: Eukaryota > Metazoa > Chordata > Mammalia > Rodentia > Cricetidae > Ondatra > Ondatra zibethicus. The sequence continues at coordinate 61,983 of PVIU01008380.1, forward strand.
ATGTGGCCAAATGTCTCCTAAGAGGCAGAATTCACCCTGGAGAACAGGTGGCACTCTGCCCTGACATATAATAATCAAAGTGAAAGCTATTTCTGTAGGACCCTCCCCCAAGGTATTCCAGGTGTGCAGGGGGTGTGTGTGCATGTGCACAGGTGTGCATAAGTGCATATTTCCACGCATTCATGGGCAGACCAGAGGACAATATGTGTTTCCTCCACTACTGTCCCTCTTTTTTTTTTTTTTTTGATGTAGGGTCTTTCATTGAACTTGGAGCTCACCAGTTTGGGTAGATGACTGGGCAGCAAGCTCCAAGGATCTTCCTGTATCTACTTCCTAGCTCTGGGAATACAGATGTGTGTGTAATCCCCCCCCCCTCACACACACATACGTGCGCGCGCTCATGCATGCACACACATGCATGAGCGCGCGCTCATGCCTGGCTTTTTACATGAGTCCTAGGAGTCTGAACTCAGGTTTTCATACTTGAAAAACAAGCATTTTACCTCCTCCCCAGCCCTATGGAGGAATAACTCTCCAGCTTCAGACTGGAATTCCAGGCAGATTCTGGATTCTGTCTGGCTTCTCCTGGCCCCCATTCTGCGTTGCAGCTGACTTTGCCATGGTCACACCCCAGCTTGTTCCACATCTCCTGTGCTTGATAGACGCCATGCCATCTGTCTTTGATTAGGAAGCTAACCATCCCTTCATCTCTAAATGCAGCTGAATAGACATAGACTTTCTTCCTGGCTTGCTCAAACAATATTGCTATCCCACTCAGCCTACTGTGTTCTCTCTCTCTCTCTCTTTCTCTCTCTCTGATTCCAGATCTTGATTCTTCTTTTCAAAGAAAACAGTAAATTGTCCTGATCCTGACAATGACATCATATTATTTCCCCCTGGCACTAAATTAGACCACTAAAATTATGTTAGTTGGGATCCCCTCAGGATGCTCCTCATCAGCCCTCACACACCTGCTTCCTTGGGCACAGCACTGCACACTGTGACATGTTCCCTAGCACCCTGAGTTCTATGAGCTTGTTATCCTTCTTATTCTATGCAGAGATTTTCACAGGGGTTTTTCTTCCTCGGGTGTGGTGATGTTTTGTCTGTGATCTAACGAATAAAGCTCATCTGAAGATCAGAGTGTAGAGCTAGCCACGCTAGTCAGCCAGACAAGCCAGGCAGTGGTGGCGCACACCTTTAATCCCAGCACTCTGGAGACAGGCAGATGAATCTCTGTGAGTTCAAGGCCACCTTGAGCTGCATATTGAATCAGTCTAAAAGAAAAACAGAGCTCACACCTTTGATCCCAGTACTTGGGACCACGTACCTTTAATCCCAGCACTAGGGGCGTAGAGACAGGAAGAGATATGGCTGGGCAGAGAGAGGAATCTAAGCTGGGAGGAGACAGGAGCTCAGAGCATCCTGAGTCTGAGGATTCATGGACACCGGATCTTGTCCTTTTAGTCTGAAGATTTGGTAGAGGTAAGAACTCTAGTGGCTTGCTCCCTTACTTCTCTGATCTTTCAGCATTTACCCCGATTTCTGACTCCAGGTTTTTATTAATAAGACCAACTAGAATTCTCACAACATGGGTAGGGTGGGGATTTGCTTTTGAGATCTTCAGAAAGCCACCAGACAGAGAACTTTGAGAAGAATGTGGCCTTTTGACCTTCCTTCCACTACAGAAGTACAGATTTTATTTTTCTTTCTTAAAAAATACAATTTGATTTTCTGATTTTTAAGAAACTGGCTAACATAACTGCTTTACTTTTTTAAAGTTCATTCCTGGCCACTGTACTAAATTCTGGATATATCCCAGGCCAAACCCCAAAGCAAAAGTTCTCAAAGATTTGAAAATTTAATGTCTTATTTCTTTTCCCAGTCACAAAATGAACCAATTTTCAGGTTCTGGTTTCCAAGTCTATTATTGCACCATTTAGTATGGCTGAAATGCGGTACAGCTACTCTGGAGGTGGACCTGGCTTTTAATCCCATCAGTACTATTAATACATGCTGAACAGCTCAGACAAATTATTTGACTTCTCTGGGCCCCCATTTTTTCTTCTGTAAAAATGAGAAAATCCTTTCTGTGCTTACTAATTGTGACTTTCCATGAGAACTATGTGAGAGTGTTAAAAAAGTCTTCGTGGAGTATGAAGAAGATAAAAAAAATAGTGTCTTTTTCTTGTTGAGCTCCATCCACCATCAGGGTCACTCCAGACACACCCAGTGACTCCAGCCAGAGCTCAGAGCTTTGCTTTCTTCAAAGCCACCTTGGCTTTTGTCTTGACTGTGTTTGTCTGATGGTAGGCAATGCATGAAAATGATCTTACCACTCATGAGAAGAGATCAATCGGAAAAAGAAGGAAAGTCTCAAGCCTTGATAAACAACTCATTCAACTTGTAGCTAGACACACAATTCCAAATGATTCAGAGTCAAAACTCAGGTACCCGTTCATCCAGAAGAGAACATAAGACGGGGCCAGCGAGAGGCTCCATGGGGAAGAGGGCTTGCTGTACAAAGAGGAGGGTCTGAGTCTGTACCTGAGTACCCACATAAAAAGCCAGGGGTGGCCATTCACACCTGGACCCCAGCATCGTGTGTGGTTGGTGGAGACAGGAACAATGACGGTGCGTGTGGTCATCAGCCTACGTCCGGCTTCAGTGAGAGATCCTCTCTCAAGGGAATAAAGCAGAGAGAGACAGAACAAGACATTGAGTGTGCTCCTCTAGTCTCCACACATCTGCCTGTGACTGTGTATTCCTCGTAGACACACACACACACACACACACACACACACACACACATGCACCATGCATGCAATACATACCGGACACACAATAAATAAACAAGCAAATAACAAATAAGTAAATAGTAAAATACAGTAAGTTCAAAGTAGACTGTTCAATAACTGTATGCAAAGACGCAATTATCTTGAGCTTCAGAAGAGGCTGTCGCTGAGCCCCATGCATCCTATGAAGCACAGCGCTTCCTTCAGGGCATTTCTAGTAACTGCATGGACCGCTCTGACCCTTCTTACCTTCTCCAGTTCTTGATCTTGTCGATTCATGAGAGTTTTCCAGTGCTCGTAAAGCTCCACGTCCTTGGTCTGAATGTCTTTCAAAGTCCCTTCTCGTAGCACACTCCCATCCTTCATGGCTATGATCTGAGGAAAGAGACCGTGAGCAGAAACCTAGCAGAACCAGGAAGTGGCCAAAGACTCAGCTGTGTCTCAGGGAGTATGTCCTGGTGTCTAAGACATGGCTGTAAGACAAACCCAGGAAGTCTCACCCAGTCCGCGTGGGTCAGGTACTGCAACTTGTGAGTGACAAGGACAACTGTCCTCTTGTCATCCTGAAGGAACTTCAGAATTCCTTCCTGCATCAGGTGATCGCTCAGGTGGATATCCAGGGCAGAGAACGGGTCATCCTGCAGCAGGGAGAGTGGGAAGGGGGAAGACCGGGCCCCATACTCAGTTCTGCTAAAAATTCTCAAAGAACCAGTTAAACGATGAGAAACAGAAACATGACCCAGGCATTTGGTGAAGAAATGAGGGTGCCTGGGACATGTCTTCTTTGTTTTATTTATTTCTGTGTTGTTCTCCTACATGTTTACTATGCAAACTAGTGTCTACACAATCTGGGCCCAAAGAAGGAGTGACTGGATTCTTATTCCATCAATTCTACATAGTGGGGTGCATACTCACAAATGTAGAAATAGAGCTCTGAAAGAATTTAGCACAGACCTGTTAGCTATACACATAAACCTGATTGATTATGTAGACAAGGAAATAAAGCAACTATATTTAGACATTAGAGTCAGTTTAAATGTACAGCCATTACAAGGAGTAACATAATTAGCTCAGTATTTATTCAGTATTCAATTATTCTCTGCTCAACTGAAACACTAAGTGATGATTTTAATTAAAGTATTTAAGAACAATTTCATGAAAAATAAACATTAGTGAAGTAATTGAACAGTTACTTTTTTATATATCATAATCACAGGTAAATAGGTGAATTAATGAATATCCTCAGATGGCTTTTATATAAATACATTTCAAATACAGGAATATTTTAGATAATGGAATAGTTAGCAAGACAATTGTCATTATATATGTATATATGTGTGTGTATACAGATACCTAACAAATACAGGTATAAATATATGTTTATATGTTATCTAGGTTTATAAATTTATTTTAGAAACTAATGAAATAAAATTCATTAGTGACAGAATGTTCTGGAATATTCCAAACTATTTTTTCATGATTTTGAAATGTTTCAAAATCATTCTGAACCTTTGGTTATTTTTATTAATACCAACTCTTTCTAAGACACTCTGTGAACTAGAACATCAAAGGGATGAATCTGTCTTTCTGCAGCCTAATAACTTCCTTTTAAAAATGGTCACAGGTGCACTGGGTGGTGGCACATGCCTTTAATCCCAGCACTTGGGAGGCAGAGGCAGGCAGATCTCTGTGAGTTCGAGGCCAGCCTGGTCTACAAGAGCTAGTTCCAGGACAGGCTCCAAAGCTAGAGAGAAACCCAGTCTTGGAAAAAAAAATTGTCACAGGTGGCTCTGGAGAGATGGCTCAGGGGCTAAGAGCCCTGGCTGCTTTTCTAGAAGACAGATTGCTTAAAAATGAAAGTGTGTGTAGCAATATAAATCATTCTAAGATACACTGTTCTCACGCTGGCCGTAGGAAAGAGACTTGAGCTCTCTTTCAGGACACTGGCCTTACTGGGTTTACCTCCTTCTTCCAGCAACAAGCGGCAAGAGTTTAATTGCAAGGTTTACTAGCCAATCACTGGCTTTGAAAATTCAGATAACTATTATGGGGATGAATTGATTGCTTTTGACACAACTTCTGTTTCTGGTTCCTGTAAGACCCAGAGCATCTTCGGTTGTACAGATCAAATATCCCAAATCATTTGTATAAGAAATTATTCATATGGAAAAAGATATGTTAGAAATGAGCTTTTATAGGAACTCATGTCAGCTTTCCATACAATTATGAATTGAAATGTCATGAGACAGCAAGCAGAGTACTGGAAATGAGAGAGCTGGAATATAGTTACAATCTCTCTCCTCTCTCTCTCTCTCTCTCTCTCTCTCTCTCTCTCTCTCTCTCTCTCTTCTGGGCAGCATATGTCCCAACTGGCACTTCACTTGTAAAATGACAGGCATGCTAAAGGGACCTGTCAGAATATTCATCAGACTGATGCAAAGATCCAATAAAATAATGTGGTGTTTCCTGAAATCTCTTTAAAGTGATATTCTACTCTTACTGTCTTATAAACCAAGCCATAGTGGGTTGACAGGTTATGTCTCTCTAAAATGCCACGGTGACAGCTATATGTCTCTGGGACTCAGCACAAAGGAAGTTAGGCTGATTTGAAGGCCTGCTCCAGTCAGCCAGGGAGGGACTTGGGTCAGCCATCCCAGCTACTCAGAGGTTGAGGCAAAAGGGTCACAAATTCAAAGTGTGTCTGGCCCGTTGAAGGAGTACAAGGCAGCTTGAATAACAGCAATATTTTGTCTCAAAATAAAAAGAAGGTTGAGGACATAGCTCAGTGGCAGAGCACTTGCCCAGCAATCTGAAGACTAGGAAAAACACAAGGTGTGAAATCAAGTTACTTTACATGGTAGAATGATTATTTTTAAATTTCACCTGGGAAGGAAATCTCCATGGGAGAAAGGGGAGTTGTCTAGATCAGGTTGACCCCTGGGCAGCTCTGTGGGGAATTATCTTGATTATATTAACTGGTATGGGAGGACCCAGCCTCCAATGGGTGACATTATTCCCTAAGTTAGTCTTCAGGATTAACTTGAAATAATTCCAATTTATCTAAATTCTTCTTCTAAATGGGTTCAAATTCCTCAGGAAACTCCAACATCAACCAATGTTTTGAAGAGATTCAAGAGATTCAGGGGAATGAATGTCTTAAACAGTGGTTTTCAACCTTCGTAATGTTGTGACCCTTTAACAAAGTTCCTCATGTTGCAGTGACCCCCAACCATAACATCATTTTTTGTTGCTACTGCGTAACTGTAACTTTGTTACTGTTATGAATCATTATATATATCTGTGTCTTCCAGTGGTCTTAGGTGACCTCTGTGAAAGTATCATTTTGACCAGCAAAGAAGTCTTGACCCACAGATTGAGGGTTCTAAACCTTCTACAAGCAAATTTACAAATGAAGGCTAATGATGGCCCAGGAGAGGGACACTCTTACATTCTCTGCTGGACTCTAAAATTCCAACTTTATATATGTTGTTATTTTGACCCCCTACCTCCTGTACAAACTAAAACAGATCAAAATCATAACCAATGTAATCAAGAAATTCTGTGAATATATAAAATCTCCTGAAGCATCTTCAAGGCATGGGTGCTATTGGTGTTGAGCAAAAATTGCTCACTCTGTAGATCAGGCTAGCCTCAAACTCACAGAGATCCACCCGCCCCTGTCTACCGAGTGCTGGGATTAAAGGTGTATGCCACCACCGCCCAGCAAAGATTGCTATCATTTTAGGAATCATCACATATAATGCTTATCTACAGCCTGAGATGCTCATGATTGGAACGGATTATTTATTTAGATACTCCTATGTCCACCAAGAGTCTATTTTCTGAGCCTTATCTCTTTGCCATGAAACAAAAGAAGATTCTGCCCAATTTTCCAACATCATCCATACCCTTTCTTTAATGATTCTCCTAGTCAAGAAACCCAGAAAAACCACTACCTCTAGGGACTGTCAAATCAGCTCAGGAGCAGATGGTGGTTACCACCAAGCCTGACAACCAAGCATGAGTTCAATCCTTAGGACCAAGATGTTGAAAGGAGAGAACTGATTAAGTAATTTGTCCTCTGACTTCCACACATGCACTGTGACAAGCAAGTTCTGCCTCCCCTTCCCACACAAAATGAAAAAGTAAATCATAAAGCTTCAAAAGATACTGCCTAAAGTGCCTCGGTGCTTTTTATTGTAATTTCATGGGCACCAACCTGGAGCCACCGACTCTCAGTTGTGTATGCTGAGTCACTGAACTGCACTGTGAGGATTTCCTTACTCTGTACTCTGTAATTCCATTAAACCAGCTTTCCTTCAGTTGTCCAGCTTGGCTTTTTAAAGACTCACGTGTCCAGAGGGAGAAATCAAAGAATAAATAAAATTGGAGTTCATATTCTTACCAAGAAGACAATGTTGGTGTTTTGGTAGAGCGCCCGGGCCACACAGATCCTTTGCCTCTGACCCCCGCTCAGGTTGATGCCCTTGAAAAGAAAAACCAGAAACACCCGTTCCCATCATCAATACAGGATCTGGTGGTAAAGATCACCTCTAAAATGCAAGTCTCTCTAAAGACTTTTAACATGACGCTTGATGCGTGCCCATAGTCTTTAGCCATTCACACCATTCCTCCTTTCACTCTGTGAGCTCCGCTGAGCAAAAGCGTGAATAACCAGCTCTCTTGGTGGGTGCCAAAGACAAGCAATTCCCAATTTTTAAGTTTTCACATTGGCTATACTTTGACAGAATTTTTATTTTATTTTTAATTATGTGTGTTTCTGTGTGGGTAAATGCACATGAGGGTAAGATGCCTGTAGTCAGAGGAGGGAATCCGATTGCTTGGAGTTGGAGTTACGGGAGGTTGTAAGCTGCCTAGACGGGCGATCAGAACCGAACGCTGCTGAGCCAATGCCCAGCTCTCAACACATACCACTTCAATTTGATTTTATAAGTTTAACCAAATATCACTCCGTAACAATAGTTTTTACAATGAAATATTAATGATAGTTAATAATTAGCATTAACTTAGCACCTGCTATTACTAGGCTGGTATATGTGACTTTATAATTTTCTTTGTTTTATTCCCCAAAGGAGGTCCAGTAGATCAAGGTTGTTATCATGTTACACCTGTGGATGCTCTCACTCAGAGACATGTAGCTACTACTGCTCTTAAATGAGTCATGACGTTGCAATAGAAAATAGTTGTTAAGAAGGTGGCTGGTCCTAAGTGGCTAAAACTGACTGTGTTTGGGAAATTTCTCAGTTGTTTAGCCTTGGTATCCTCAGCTGTGCTGTGCAGAGGACAAAATCACCCACAACATCAACTTATTATCACAGTAGATAACACACATTTGCCTTTTGTTTCAGGACAACTTTGAACCTATAAGGGTTACGATTCTTGTTAGTCATTCGTGTGATAAAGATGACAGGTCTAAATGTTTTCATCTGCTAGAATACCATGATGTCAACATAAAATAGGAGAGTGTAAAGACGAATAACACTTTAACAAAATAATAGATGGTGATGGGACGGACTGGAAGAAATTATCAGAAGCCATCTAAGTTTCCAAAGCAATTCACGTCAGCAGAACCAGGAAGCCAGAGTCTGTTTGGTCAGAGCCAGGGGTGATGGTTCACTCTCCCCACCCCCACTCACTGCCACAAGTCCTGAGCGGCTAGCACAATATGACTTGTACAGTAGGCTCTCAATGGGTACTTAACGGTGGTGTCAAAGAATGCCTGTCCTTATATTTTGGTGCCTGTCACTGGGACAACATGCAATTCCTAAGCCCCCAGACTTCCTCATGCTTTTCTGAGTATTAAAGACAAGCAGACAACTTTTCTCTCTTTTCTTTTGTGCATTGCTTAGTTCAATTACATGTAGCTCACCCTCTCTCCAATTTCAGTTTGGTCTCCAAATGGTAACAAATCAATATCTGGCTGAAGAGAGCAGGCATCAGTAACAGCTTTGTACCTTTGGGAGAAATGATATTCAGGGTCTTTTGAAATACAGATGTTCTCTCAAGTGTATTACAGACTTTGACAATAGTCACTCCCCTTCCCTCTTCTCTGTACCTTCCCTTTCTTTCCCTCCCTTCCTCTTCACTTCTTCCCTTCTTTCCCTTCCTTCCCTCCCTCTCTCCTAGTCTACCCCTTCTCCTAGTCCCCTTCTACTCTCAAGTCACATTTATGGGTAAAAGGTTTTGTTATCTATTTTAAAGGAAGCGAGGATCCAAAAATGTTACAAAACATGCACTATTTGTCCCCCTGAGTTTGGCTTATGTGACTTAGTAGCTTCAGCTGTGCCCATTCTCCAGTAAAGAATATAATTCTCTTCTTCTTTATGATGAATAAACTCATATATGTAGCTATACAGTCTTCATTCACTGGTTTGGTTTTGAGGCTGTTGTTCATTATTCCCTCGTTGCCCATAACCTCAAGTTCAGTATCTTAGATTGGAATAAACATCAACTGAACACGTTAGTGTGAGCCTAGACTAGGAAAGTGTGAGTTTCAATTCCTCCCTCTGTGAACAATGATAGTGGTATGAGGTTATACGCACATTAAATAACTTTATTTTCTCATTCATAGTTTATATCTAAGACATCACTTTGTACTTAAAAATTATATCCAAGTTTATTTGTCTGTTAAAAAATTTAAAGCTAGCCAGATGGTAGCGGCACATTCCTTAATTAATTAATTAATTCCAGAATTTGGGAGGCAGAGACAGGTGGATATCTGTGAATTCAAGGCCAGTCTAATCCAAAGCAAATTCCAGGACAGGCTCCAAGGCTACAGAGAAACCCTGTCTTGAAAACCCAAAACAAAACAAAAAAGTTGAAAGCCAGCACCTTCGAAAGAGGATCAAGGCAAGCCCACAACAGAACTGGGCTTTCTCAGGCACTGTCAGTGGAGAAGGGGAACTAGCACTCCTGCAACACGAGAAAAACAATAACCACTCCATAAAGGAATGTAGAAATTTGCCAGGAAAAAAAGGAGCAAAATGAAGATTAAGGAAGATCTGATGGTGAGACAGTTCATGCTATCTGTGAGGGACAGAAGGAGGCTGTCCCTTATAGCCAAGCACAGGCTAAGTGGCTGCCCTCAAATATTGCCGTATATGCTAAGGAAGGAGAAACAGAAGGGAAGGGAATTGATAGTACTCAAATTTAATTTAGTACATAAAGACGGGGCTAGAACACAGGTGAATTAAATATAGAGAAGCAAAGGACTTGGAGACAGTGGAGAAATTATCAACAATTTAGTTATTGTGTGCATGTTCATGTGTGCAAGTGTGTTTGTATGCTCATTTTGTACAGGTACATGTGTTTGCATGCTTATATGTGTGTGTATGTTCATGTGTGGACATGTGTGTGCACACATCCATGTGTGTGCAGGTGTGAGTGTGTGCGTGTTCATGTATGTTCAGGTATGTGTGTGTGCATGCCCATGTCTGTGTAGCTGCATGTGTCTATCTGCCCATTTGAAAGTCAGGACAACTTCAGGTGTCTTTCCGCAGGTACTTTCTACCTTATTTTTTATTTGTTGGCCTGGATCTCAGCAAGTAGGTTAAGGCTGGCTGGACAGTGAGCCCTGAGGCTCATCCTGTCTGTCCTGCTTCTCTAGTGCTGGGAGCACAAAAGCATGCGACCATATCTAGATTTTTTACATGGGTCCTAGAGATCAAATTCAGGTCCTCATATTTGCAAAGAAGACATCTTACTACTGGCTGAGCTATCTCCCTGGCAGTCAACCATTTATTGATCCTAAAATATTCAAGTCAATCTTGATTCCTTCCCCATCTGCCTTCATTATTATTCTAGAACTTTTTTTCTCAACCATCCACTCTTTTACACTTCTACTCTCTGATCTAAGCATGTGTCTAAGTGATTCTTCCAAATAACTCATTTATATCACTTTGACTCAATTCAGATTGTGTCTGCCTGTGTTTCTGTATCTAATCTGACTGATGTTTTAACCTTCAAAATTAACATTGCATTTTCTTGTAGCCCTTTCCATTTTTATTGTTAGTTGATATTTTATCTATTTATTTGTTTGGGTTATTTTTGAAATAGGATCCCATGTAACCAGGCTGGTCTTCCACTTGCTATAGAGCCAAAGATGATCCTCCTGCCATCACTGCCATCACAACATCCAAGTGTTGGGATTTCAGACATGCCCCATCCCGCTAGCCTGTACCCCCTTTCTAAAGCCTGCAATTCCTTCTTGGAATACATACAATTACATTGAATGGGCTTTATAATCACCCCAACCTCATTCACCCTTCTGAATCTCCTTTTGTCTGCCTGTTTCCAAAGAACTCAAATAATGTGTTGTTCCCTCAAGATGTCATGCTCCTGCCTTCTTTACTTGTCAGTATTCCTCTCCTCTTGCCTAATTCTCTTTAACTTTCAAGATCTCAGTTTTTGATCTTAAGACCCATCACTGTGAATGTGGCTCAAGTTACGGGCCATCTTGTCTACCTTCCTATGGAAGATGGTAGAGAGGTGGTATAGGTCAACTCAATGTCTTCACTAGGGAACTCCATTACCAAACTCACCATCTGTCCAGTTAACTCTCTTCATTCAGCATACTTGGACATGTCCCTTTTTACCTACTCAGGAACAAACTATGCCGTCCCATCCCACTGTTACACACTCTTCCACCATGACCTTTAGTTTTGTGGCATTGCCTCTCAATGAGTGAACTGGTCCAAACTCATGGATCACAAGAGGTTGTTTCAGTTGTAAATTCCCGATGTGCAAAGTTACCTCTGTCTGTTGAAAGGACTTCCAAAAGTGATGTTTTCCTCGACTGTAGCATTTAGAAGCCAGGGCTTCTGGGCAGCATAAGCCACAGAATACCTGCTCCTGCTGGGGAGAGGAAACAACACAGATTACATGGGTGCTGTGCTAAGCATTTCAGTGTAACTAAGGGCAATGAGAGTTTACAGAATATATCAGACATGGAAGTAGACAACTAAAAGCCAAGAAGGCCAAGACCCCCAACCTTAGAAGGCATTTATTAAATAAGTCACTTAAATTACAGGGATCAGAATTTAATTAAAATTTCATGCAATGAGTAAAATTTGATTCTCCTTTGCTGATGAAATGTTTAATGTTATAAACTGTTAAAAGAAAATTTCTTTTCTGAGTTGAAATTAAAGGGTTATTGATAATTCACTCTCTTTAGTAGTCACAGATATTTTTTGGCTTATACTAAACACACTTTATGAAACAGTGAATTTTTATAATTACTTTTAAGAACCATGAATTAAAAACTATAATTAGAATGTACATATGTCTTTAATTACATAAGTACATTTTAAAGTCATAGAAAAATACAATATTTTATCTATATAAAATATTTCAAAATGAAGAATTATATCTAGAGAAGTCTATTTCAATGTTGAAACTATACATTCAAGGTACATATTTCAAAACATAACATATTTTTAGGGAGAGGGATTAGAGGAGGGGTGAATATGCTCAAAATAAATTATAGGAAATTCTCAAAGAACTAATAAAAATTTTAAGAGAAAGACAAAAAGTAAATAAAAACTATTAAATTCCTCCTCTCTTTTCTATTTCCTTAACTTACAAATTGTGTTATATGCTTACACATTAGACTTCAACTTCCAATCATTTCAAAATACATGAGCTGAAGAAACAGAAGATGAAGGGACCAGGCTGGGGAAGGGAGTGGGTGAGCTTCAAATCAGATCTCCATAGTTAGTTCATGATATGTCAGTTCTAATGAAACAGTTAACAGTTAACAGAGAACAAAGTTAAGAGGAAGAAATAAGAAAAGCTAAACAGTCGTTGGGAAGCATGACATCGTAGGGCTTTAGAGGACATTAAAGTCTAGTGTGACAGTCATCTTTTAGATAGTTACACATGTGGGAAGGCAGTGGTCCCCAAGTCTGGCATGTCTCCTGCCCTTCCCCTTAGTCTGGGCAGTGTTTTTCTGATGTTGGTAATCAAAACCTCTTTGAGCTTTTGGTTTGTGTTTTGTTTTGTGGGTTTGTTTTGTTTTGTGTGGGCTGTTTGTTTTTGAGTAGCTAAAGCACTGGGCTCTCAATTTCAATGCCATATTCAGATATTATTTGATATATAAACACTGTGTGTATTGTTTCCTGGAGTTTTTGTTTAATGAGTCCCCAAGCTCCTTTACTAAAGACAGTTTGATTTTCAGCCAAACTTAAAAAACATGTGACCCATTGAGACAAAAAACAGTTAACACAATGAGATATTTGGCAAATTTCTTTCTTTCTTTTTTTTTTTTGATTTATTGAGACAGGCTATCACTCTAGCCTGGACTAATCTGGAGCTCAGTGTATAATGAAGAATGGTCTAGAAACCAAGCCCATTCTCCTGCCTCAGGGTTGCAGGCAGGGGGCTGACAAATTCATCCTTCAGCATCCTGCAAAGTTTGAGAACCACTGCTGTTGGAAAAATGGTAGGCATCTTAAAAATGACTGTACACCACCAGAATGATGAGGGGCAAGAGATTAAAGACTGACGAAGAAAGTTATTCTTATTAAACTTGGGTGAAAATAGAAATAATACCTTCGGGTTGCTTCAAAGGAAGGCTCAGATTCATTTACACTGTAAGTATGGCAAAAATGTTCATTAATTATGAAATGTGACTGTGAGAGGACGGGTGTGCACATAGGTGTGAGATAAACATCAGAAACATTCTTCCACTTGATTTCAAAGACAAGCTAGATAAATTATTTTCTTCTTGTGGGTCTTCCTCAAGCAGGAGGTAACCAATCACCAAGCCTCTGGACGTCAGCAGGCCCAGCTGTCTCCCACACAAACTGCTGCCTCGTGTAACATCTTGTGGTCTATGTCCAGCTCTGCTTCAGTTAGCTCTGGAAACCTGAGTAATTTGCCTAAAACCCAGTTGCCTGTAGATCTGTATGTCTAACTTCTTACCATCGTTAAAATTTTATTTTAATCGATTTAAATTCCTCTCGCTGTCCTGAGACAGGATCAAAAGAAATCCCTTGAAAGACTAAACCTGAAAGGGTCACGAATCCAGGTGTCATCCTCCAGGGATCCTGTATGAGAGCCAGATGCGAAGCAGGTCGAACTGCAACATCTGAACATGACTATGGAGTGATATGAAATTTATAAAAGTGAGTTTGGATTGATTCCATGTAGTTACATGTTAATTATGAGGGGATTACCTGAAGATTAATATTTTGTATTTGAATTTTAAAGCATTTAGCGTTATCGAAATTTTATCATTCCAAAAGATTTTTATTCAATTGATCTACACAATTGATCTTATCCAAGAGTATTATTTTACTTCAGACAGTGCTCTATGCTCTCTGTGAGAAAATATATCTAATTACATTACCTATTGATAAATTTGTTTTAGAACTGGTAAGGGTTAGTTCCAATATTGCACATTGCTGATGACATGATAAGATGTTTAATAGAAACAAAGAGTCATTAATATGTGACTAATAAAATACCAGACTAAAAAAGGTCTCCCAACAAGTATCCCCTCATTTAAGTAATCCATGAAAAACAAATACTAAAATACTCCATAGCTCAATTTGGATACCAAAACATTTGATCTTAATATCTTAATAGTAATATTATTTAAGTCATCCATGAAAGAAAAATAGATGTGTTGGAAGTTAGTGGGCTCATTTGTGCATTGTTCATCCAGATGAAAATGCCCACCACACAACTGGATGGAGACCTTGGAAACCATCAATTTGCCCAGATAATGATCAACTAAATTTCCACTGGGTTCAATATCAATTAAAAAATTTAATGGGAGCTGGGGAGATAACTCAGTGGGCCAAGTCTTGGCAGCCAAACTTGACTGACCTGAGTTCAAGGCCTGGGAACCATGTGATACAAGGACAGGCTCACTTAAGTTGTTTTCTGAACTCCACCCGCACACTGTGGCACACGCATCCTCCCACACTAAATAGATAAATAAATAATTGATATATATTTGATCACCTCCTGGTCCTGAGACTGCTAGAGACACCATGAGAAGGAAGGTTCTTTCCTTCCTGCATGGTGCTGCACTCTTGTCAGAACACGACAGGCAATAAGTACCAAGGTGGACAGGAATCTCCATGGAAACGCATTTCTGGTCATGTCTGTGAAAGTCTTTTCAGAGAATTTTAACTGAGGAGGCAAGGTCCACCCTGAATGTGGGTGACAGCATCCCATCGGCTGAGATCTCGGGCTGAGCAGAAGAACTGAGCACCAACACTCATGCTTCTCCACCACCTGAACACATATGCAGTGTCACCAGCTGCTTCCTGCTCCTGCAGCCGTGACTTACCAATAATGATGAACTGTGCTCTTGAAATTTGATGAAAAAAAAAATCCTTCCTTCTGTAAGTTGATTTTGTCAGGTACTGTGGGAGCTCCTTCAGCCAGTAGCCTTTAAAATACCAGCCCATTTGGGCATGAACTCTTATACTATAAATGCCAAAGTAAAGTGTGTGCTCACTCTTCCAGTTGCTGGATTTTGTTCCCGTTCTCCGTTTGTGCAGAGGACTGTGATCTGTCTGAGTCTACCCATAAATAAATAACCCTTTATTATCCTCAGTTCTGAGCTAGTGTGGGATTTCTTATTAGAGTCCATCTTCATCTGGTGCCCAATGTGGGGCTCGAACCTATGACCCTGGGATTAAGAGTCCCATGCTCTACCGACTGAGCTGGATGGCTGTGGAACTGGGTGGGACAGAAGCCTCTGCCAACAGTCAGGTGAGGTGCTTACTCACAGATGTAGGCAAAGTAACTAGTTAATGGAATTAGCAATGGAGCTGATGCAATGGGGAGGATGAAGAATGGGTCACACTAGGAAAGTGCCCGGAGAACTTGAGGCCAGAGAAAGTGCATAGCAGATTCCTGTGCTCTGATCAGAAAAAGAACAGGTAAATCCAATATGGCCAAAACGTGACATAAGCAGCGGACATAAGACCCACAAAGACAAGCAGGTGAGAACTACTTAGATGGTGAAGGACTCATGAACCACTTTGCAGGGTCCTACAAAACATCACAAACTTCTACCTAAGAGACAGGTTTGGTTGAGAAGCCACACTCCAGTGGAACACAGGAACTGAAGGAACAGGAGGGAGGAGATACAGAGACCTCCGGAGGCTAGAACAGTGATGGCAGTGCCCTTCAAGAGAGCTGTGGTGAGCAGATAAAGATACCCAGCTCCCTTGGCTTGCAGGGCTGGTGAGAGGGGAGGATGGAAGAGCAAGAGATAATTAGCACAGGAAAGGCATTGCCTGTGATGGGCGACAGTGAGATTTTTAGCATCAAATACATTTGGTTTGAGGTGCCTGGGGAGTTTCCAAATGACCTTGACCATGAAGCAGAAATTAAAGCTCAAGGGAGACCCAAGAAGGAAATGAAGACTTTGGAATGATTTCCTGTCTTAACATGTCTTAGCATGTAAACTGTATATATTCCATCTTACTCTTTAAAAATGTGTATTGCTGGAAAATGTTGATAGAGAAGTCAAGAATGAAATTTGTTTACATAACTCCTGGATTTCTTTTTAAATATTTTGGACCATAGCATATGTGTGTCCACACACAAATAAGTAATTAATTTTAAGCCATGACATCCTTAAGTACGTGGGATAAATTGTAGGTATGACTTGACTTTGCTTCCCCATCACCTGATGGTGTTATTAATACTTTTCACATGCAAATGACTTCCTTGCTTAGTTTTCAGTAAAACTTGCAGTGTGGTTCTCCCCTTACCACGTAGTAAGATACAGTGGCATGTGTCTGTAATCCCAGTTCCCAGGATGATGAGGAAGGAGGATCATGATTTTGAGGCTATCCTGGGCTACACAATAAGACCTCATCTTAGAAAGCAGCCAAAACCAACCAGAAACCAAGCCGCTCCTCATTGTCCATTGCATAGATTTCTTTTCTTTGTCAGTTTGTTTGGTGGTAGTATTTTTGGGGATTCTGCCTTCCTCTGTCTTCTGCTTCTCTATTTACCAGCTCATCACACATTTTCCCAAGACATCAGATTCCACTCTCTGCTCCTAGTCTTTTGTTCTCTTGTAAACAAAGTAGACTGATGGAACCATTCACTAATCTTCTTTCAACATAATAAGGAAATAGAAGCTGGAATTTTGTTATCTAACAAAATTGGAGAGTGCAAAGAAACAACTACTAAGATTATGAAATGCATTTCCATATTGTCGTGTTGCTTATTTATTAAACCAATTATAATAATCATGAATGGCAACACCCAGAGTCAGATGGACTCATTTGGAGTGCAGGCCCAGAAAATTAATTAAGACCAGGGCAGAGCAGATTAGAACCCCCTGGAGGCCTGAGAGAGGGGCTCCTAGTTCTCACTATCTCACTTTCTTAAGATGTCAGTTTGGGTAAAACAATGTTAAGTGAAAACCAAGTAACCTGATGATGATGGCAACTGTTGCGTCACTTAATTTAACTGGTGGGGTCTGCTCTCCCTCCAGAGCAGAGGATGACTGTGGGGAGGGAGACACTGCTCAGTGTCTGACTGCACAGGTGCCATGATTTCCTGAGCTATCCTCTGAATGTGAACAAACGGTTTCATGGCTACTGCCTTCTAGATTTTTCCACGCAGATAAAATAGACTCTCAACTTTTCTCAGCTTCCATCTTCATTATGGCAAGCAAGAGTTCTAGGCCAAATTTCACAGCCAAGCATTTCTCTCTCTTAACGTTTCAAGTGCAGTGTATGCTAAAGGGCCCACAGACAATCTTTAGCCCCTCAGAGACACCTGTGCGTATGAGCATCTGGCTACACTACAGTGGAACTTGTAACCATGAGTTCAAAACTGGACCCTTTCCAACAAGGCTGCTCAACTTTAGTGTAAGTAGTAGTGCTAGGATAGCTCTTGGTTGTGGGGGCCTCACGGTGCACCTCAGGTGGCTTAGCAGATATCTCTAGTCTTAGCAACCAGAACAGCAGCAATGTAGTTCTCAAACATGTCTCCGTACACTGCAAATTTCATGGGGAAAGAATCGCACCTGGATTGGAATTCCTATACAACACTCTTATTTATTTATTAGCTTATTAATTTATGTATGTGTGTATTTGTTGGTTGATTTATTGGACGGAAGTTTCAACAAGTTCTTTCATATACTGCCTGTGAGGAATCAACTAGGTAGGCCAAACTAATTTAACCTAGTTTGTTCTTCAGTACCCAGTTCTGGACTAGTACAGTCCTGCATCACTTTATTACCTCGACCTGTTTGCAGACACCTGCATCACTGCCCTGCGTGAGTGACCTCTCTCAGTGTTAATGCAGGTGTTTGCAAGTGTCTCGGCACCTGAAGAGGCACTGGGCTGGGTAGCTTTCTCTTCACGTCCTTTTGAGCTGCATAGCACACTAGGCTGTCCCACCCATGTCTTCCTCAATAACTTTAGTGTCTGGCTTACACTAAATATGAAGAGAAATTGTTATTTCCTGGCCTCTTCTGAATACTTTAGAAAGCATTACTTGATATTTGTTCCCTGAACATTGAACCCTTGATGATCTGTTTGCATTTAAGCTTTATAAATAGTATAAACTTTCCATAACTTATTTTATTACAGAATAAATTTTGTTATTTGAGTATTCCCTATTTACATTTAAAAATTTGTCTTAAAAACCCCAACCTTTTTTCTTAGCATGTAGTAGTTAACTAGCACAGTGAGTTGCTTTATAATTTTCATGACATTTGAGGTTTCCACCAGTTTTTGATATTTCTGTGATTTTTATTTTTGTCTTTGCATATTTCAGAAATTATATGACCTATGAAATAAATATCTACCATTCTAGTCTTCCTTTGGAAGGTTTTCAGCTGTGTGACAGAACAGAAATCCATTAGAAGCACTGTCCTACATAGTGTGAACTGTCAACTTGATAGAGCCTAGAGTCAACCGAAAAAAAATTCTCTCAATTAAGGGATCAGACTGCTCTCTGAGCAAGTTTATGGGGGACTGTCTTACCATTAATTCATAGTCATAGACCCAGCCCACTGTCAGTGGCACTGTCCTCTGAGTGTGTAGCTCTGGGCTGTATCGGAGAGCTAGCTGAGAATGAGCTAGGTGAAGAAGCAAGCATCATTCCTCTGTGGTTTCTCCTACAAGTTCCTCCTTGATTCCCTGCCCTGACTTCCCTCTCTGATGCATGGTGACATGGAAGCCAAGCGAAGCCCTTCTTTCCCCAGGTTGCTTTTGGTCAGAGTGTTCTTCGCAGCACCAGAGAGGAAGCTAGAACAGACATACTTACTTGCTCCAGTAAACTTTTCCATCCAGGGTCTGCATCTCACCAAGAATGGCAAGGAGAAGAGATGATTTCCCACACCCCACTTGGCCCACGATCATAGTTAACTGACCTAGAGAAACAAAGCAGAAAACAGGAAGACGAGAAAGACTTCATTTAGCCAAATAAAACCAAAATCTGGCCATTATGGGCATGCTGGGACTCTCAGCACTAAAAGGATAGACAGCTAGGAAGATCAGTGCAAGCTCAAGGCCAGCCTGGTCTACATTGCAAGTTCCAGGTCAACCTGGTGTACATTGCAACTACCAGGACAAAAAGAAACACATAGTGAGAGACCTTGTCTTAAACACTAAGAGCAAAAGCAAAAATAAATAAATAAATAAATTCAGCAAAATAAGTTTTTATAAAAGGATGACACATTTAGACAGGTCTCATATTTCAATCCCCAGCCCAGTTTGGTACCAAGCGGTGGAGTAAGCAGCTCCTGCCCCTGTCTTTTGCAAATGGAAAGAAAACGTAGAAGCTCAGGATCTTGACTTCCTACTTGAATTTCTTGAAAGACCTCCTGTGGGCTAGGCTGCTCTCTAGCTTGTTATGAATCTCTGATCCTCCTGCCTCTGCCAGCTGAGTCTCATTGCAGACCCGTGCTTTAGTATATTTAAATGGAAAGTAGTGGGTACTACTAAAGAATAAAAGAAACATTTTCCTATACTATCAACACTAGTTTTAACTTCATTATTAAATTCAAACAATGAAGGAGCAATTATGACAAAAGTCATAGTTGAGATTTGGATCTGTTAGGACTCTGTAGTTTCTCACTTTGACCTCCCAGTGTGACAGAAAATGCCAATGCTACTAATCACTACACCAGGCTGAATAAATAGTTCTATTCAGTTATTCAAACATTTTAAATAAAATTATTATCACCATCCCTATGTATCTTGTTCTTATGGTGCTATTATAAATGATATTGTCCTGTTGATTTCCTTCTTGGGTAATTTGTTGCTAGCACATCAAAATACAGAAACCAAGGAAGGAGATCCTCACAAGGTAATAAAATGTATGCAGAAGACAGAGAGAGATGGAAATAATCCCAGGCTTAAATATTTGACAAACTAATATTATTAAAATGTCTGTGCTTCCCAACACTGTCTACAGATTGAATGTAACCTTCTTCAGCATCCCATGCCAAAAACATACTACAAATGATTCATCCCAAAGCCTCCGTGATCTGTGTGGTAATGGCATGTTGGGTGACAAAATAGATTGAAGAGCCAAGAACTAACACACGTGTATCTGGTCACCTAATCCGCAGTAAGCAGTTCAGGATCACACAGTGGCGAAGGAAACAGTGATGACGGGCAAACCAAATAAGCACTTGTGAAGACTGGACTTTGACTATTGGAGTCTACGGCGCCCTAAAGTCATCTCACAGTGCCATAAAGCCCTAACCGTCAGAGTGGAAACTTCAAAACCCTCAAGGAAAGCAAAGGGGAAGAGCTTCTTCATATTCATCTTGGCATGAATTTTTGGATTTTAAATGAAAACAAAACATAGTGAAATGGGAATACCTCAAAAAATATAAATGGCACAGCAAAGGAAATGATGAGCAGAGAGAAAATAGCAGAAAACACTCACAAACCTACTACCTGGTAAAGTATTCATATTCAAATTTAAAAGAATTTCCTACAATTCAATAGGAGAAAAATAGGACGTGAGAACTCAGTACAAAAAGAAAACATTATGAAGATGACTTGAATATTAAAAACAAAACTACCATATGGTTCATCAAGAGACCTCTCAGTGTCTCTGCAAAGTAATTAGAATTCAGATAGTCAAAGAAGTCTGTGCTCCCACACTCTCTGAAGCATTTTTCACGGTATCAAAGCAGATAGAAGCAATCCAATGTCCACTGACAGGGTAAGAAAGCATGCTACATACATGTAATAAAATGTTCATCTATCAAAGAAGGAATCCCCACTGTTTTCAACAACATAGATGAACCTTATGCTAAGCAAAGTAGGACAGACATAGAAGAGAGAGCACGGCATGAGCGATGAATATGGTCGAACTCACAGAAGCAGAAACAGCTAAGGTGATTGCCAGTGAGCAGAGGAAGGGAATTGTGGGGGAACTGTTGTTTAATGGATATAAAATTTCCAAAATGCTTCAATATCTGCTCTGTATGGAATCTAAATAACTTTAATCTGTGACAGGATAGCTCAGGGTATGCTCTTCCCACAAAAGTTTATAAATTAATAGAAAAATAAAAGGAAGTGACTTTTGGAAGTGGCTATGTATTAAGTTCTTGACTGCTATGATGACATCAGAGGCCTAAGTTAGGCCCAAATTCTTGAAGTACAAAGAAAGACAGTAAGAGCCATAGGTGTTTTCTATTTCCATCCATTTGTATGCAAACTTCAAGATGTCCTTGTTTTTTTACCGCTGAGTAGTATTCTAAGAAAACGCTATCCTGAGTGAGGTAACCCAAACCCAGAAAGATGATTATGGTATGTACTCACTCATTAGTGGACCCTAGCTATAAAATAAAGGTCACCAAGCACTTAGCTCGCAAGCCCAGAGAAGCTGAATACCTAGGTGAACCCAAAGAAAGCATACACAGAACCTCCTGGAAGTTGGAAGCAAACAGGATCATCAA